>JAOSBN010134529.1:0-27932 GCA_027563595.1 Erythroxylum suave
CACACACACACACACACACACACACACACACACACACACACACACACACACACACACACACACACACACATATGTATCAAATCACATCATTTACATTCAAATTTTTTGACAGCTCTACATAAACATGAATACTTCATCCCACAATCAGATCATAAAAGCAAGTTATAATCAAATCATAAAACTCAACAATGCTTTATACTCAACAATTTAAGATGTAGTGCACAAACATAATGGCTCCAGAGAATTCCATAAAACGAAATGGCAAAATCGAAGTTTACACTATAGACAAAATGAGTCCATCTTTCGGAGCTCATATGCTACAAACGGGCAGTTGGGAGAAGGCTTAAGGTAAACTTGCACGTGACGAACGAAATTGTATCTCTTTTGCCCACATAAGCAGATTTTCTGATGCCTACCTATTTCATAGCATATTCATGTTTGCATGCTTCTTATTTTTTCTATTTTTTATTAGTACAACAACATTTTTCTTACAATGAGTAAAAGTAAGCATTTAAATACACAAACAATAAATAACTTTGGTTCATCACCACAAAACTATGAACATAATGCTCACCTATTTTCTTATACATCTAAGCTCAAGCTTGTTCTTGTTCTTGTTCTTGATTTCGACTTTCTTGTTCCCTTCAAACAAGCAAGTTTTCATTTAATCATCATATATGAATATAACTTCCATAAATCTCTACCATCCAAAAATGAGCTTAGATTTAATCCACTCTTGGTTTATCTAACTAGAAGAAATAAAATATAGCTAAGGGTTCGTAAAAATCTAAAATCATAGATCTCTTATTCATCTTCTTTCTCTCTTTATTTCAGCTCATAAAAACCTAGTTTCTCTACTTTCTTCTTCTATCAAAACAAGAAAAGAAGATACATATTACTAAAAACTCAGGTGAATCTTCTCTTCCTCTTCTTTCTCCTTTCTTTTTCTTTCCTTCTTCTATTCTAGTTCATTTTTCTGCTTCTCCTCTTCTACTCCTTTCTACGGCTCCCTTTCTTTTTCTTTCTTAACACACACGTCTCGCTCTTTTTCCTAACCTCTCAAATACATCTCTTCCTTACAAGACTCTCTCTTCTCTAGTTTCTTCTAGGTTCTTCTCTGATTTCTCTCTTTCTTTCTTTCTTACACGAATTCTTTCTTATTCCTATTTCATTTTTTATTTTTTTCCATCTCTTCCCTCATGCACGTACACTTGTTCTTCCCTTATTATTATAAGACAAACTCTATCATTTCCAAACTTGCCCTTCTACATTTAATCTAATACCTTCTAACTCCTTAACTTAATTCTAACACTTCCATTTAATCCATACAAGCATATGTAAATAATAATATACCTAATTAAAATCCAAAAATTATGAACTCAAAAATTCTGAATTTTACTCATCACGAAATGCCATTAAATTCTCATTTAATAATTCTAACTTTAAAAAAAGTTCGGGGTCCAACACATGTATTTTCACTCACAGCTTGTTGATTATTATGATATATGTTCTTCCATCTACTCGCTTAGCTCTAGGTTGGAGGTCGCCTTCTTCATCCATAATTTTTACCCCTGATATCTTTGTCGGTATAGGGGTGTTGGATGGTGTAGCAGTTGGTAGAGAAGGTGATATCTCATCTGGATGTGTAATAGTTGGAGGTACATCACCTGATTCTGTAGCAGCTGCAACATGTGATGCTTCACCTAGAAGGTAACTGACTCCAACTCGTGATAACCTTAACCTTGGCTGCATCCTGTTTTCTCTTTGGTGACATATTTAAACTTAAAATTTACGTTTTATTGAATATTCCAGTAATAAAACAATATAAATTTAATATATAATAATATATTTTTGATGTAATAATGGATTTATTCATATAATATTCTATTATAAACACAAATTAATTATTATCCTGATAACTTAATTTTAAATCAAAATCATCATCATCTTCTTTCCAGAAGATTTAGAATCAGACTCAGGATCCTCTTCAAATCTCTTGCCCTCCTTATTATCTTTAGTAAAAATTTCAATATAGCCATTATTTAGATTGTTCAAAGTTTCATTCTCATCATATGTAACACATACATTTATTTCATAAACATCTTCCTGAAACTCTTCACTTTCAATTCTCTTATTTTCTCCTTTTCCATATCATTATGTCTTATCTCGTTGTAAGCTGGGAAAAGAGACATAATACACCTAGATTGCTTGCATCGCCAACACAAAAGGTTCAAATTATCTAAATCTTCTTCGTTGGTTGATTTCAACTAGATTGTATCAACTGTACACTTTTGTGCCAACATTAGGAGTTGGATTAAACCAGTCACACTTAAATATCATACTTCGCTTTATTGACAATGTAGGGTACTCAATTTTTAGTATCTCTATAATTTTACCATAGTAATCCATCAATTCTCCCTATATGTAAACCCCACTATTTACTGTTTTTTTTTTGCAAACTCCCACTATTTACTGTTAACATACTATGACTATGTTATTTTGTATGAAGTTTGTATCCATTAATGAAATACTCCATATATGATTTAACAGTTCACAAAGGTACTTTCGCAAGATCACATATGAACTTGCTCTCTATTGGATTTTCTAAGGCCTACAAAATTTTTTTCATATTCAATAGTATAATGTCATTTGAACACTTTGATATGATAATTCAACCATTTCAATAATTGTAAATGAAAACTTACATATTTCTCGAACCATCAAGGAAAGTGTCTTTCAACTCTTTTATTGATATCATCTATGTTTTTTCAGGCATTAGCTTGTGTAACTATTTCTCATATAATCTAAAGGCATTATTATGCATTTTAGTTATGAATAACACTAGCTTCAAAACCCAAAAATTCAATTTGAAAATCAAATTCAACTTATTGCACGAAAGTGTGAACCTCTTGAAAGTTCAATAAAATGTAACCTTGGGCAGCTTTTATTTCTTCCTTTGTGAACGTTCTTCTTGTTGACCATCTATATGTTCGTCCAGGATATTTGAAAATAGAAAAGTTACCATCATCATCACCCGTTCCTCCCCCATCCTTATGATGAGGAACTTTTCTTTCTCTCATGTACACATGCGGCTCAAAATAATGTAAACAAAATGTGCTTACTTCCTGAATTAAATAAGCATTACATATCGAACCTTCAACTCTAGCCTTGTTTTTGACATTTTCCTTCAAGTGATGTAAATAACTACATTACAAATAGCTATTAATATACAATTATATGAATAAAACATGCTATAACTCCAATTTAAATATTTACTATAATTACCTCTCAAACGGATACATCCATCGATATTTAACTGGACCAGCAAGTTTAGCCTCTTGTGTTAAATGCATAGGTAGATGCTCCATACAATCAAAGAAGCTTGGAGGGAAAATCCCTTATAATTTGCACAAGATTACTAGGATTTTCCTTCCTAGTTTTTCCATTTTAACCAATTTTATTTCAGATGATGTAAAGCTTTTGAAAAACAAACTTAATTCTATTATAGCTTCTTGAACCTTATCCAATAGCAACCCTAAATTGCAATTGGAATCAACCTTTGCATAAACATATGACAATCACGACTTTCATCCCAAATAATTTGTACTTCTTTATGTCTATACCTTGCCAAGTTTGAAACATATCCATCGAGAAACTTTAGACTTTTCAACCATTCACACAAAATTTCCTTTTATTTTTTGTCTAAAGTGTAACATGCTTTCAGATATTTATAGATGCAAAGATCTTTATCTAAATCATTTCTTATACACAAAAGCTTTAAATCATTTTGTGAGTTTGCATTGTCTTTTGTCCTCCCTTCAATGTTCATTATGGTATTGAACAAGTTGTCAAAAATATTTTTTTCAATATGGATCACATCTAGATTATGATGTATCAAATTAGTTTTTTAATATGGAAAATCCCAAAAGATGCTTTATTTTCTCCAACCAGAGTTTTTACTAATTCTTGTATTAACTTCATTAACTTCAAGTTCTGTAACTTTCAGTAACCCTAATTCATCAATCTCTTGCAATTTCTCTTCACTAGCTTTGTCAGGGGAAGTAGGTGTTTGTACCATCTATTCTTAATGAACTTTTGTTTATTACTTCTAAATAGATGATATGGAGGAAAAAATTTCCTATAGTTGTCAAACCAAGATATTTAGGCCCCGTTAGGAAGATAAAAAGCATCAAAATCATTACCCCAATAAGGACAAGCAAATTTCCTTGCTATGCTCCATCATGACAACATAGCATATGTCAAAAAATTACTAATAGTCTACATCAAAGCTGCTCTCAACACAAATTTTTTTTAAGAGACGCATCATATGTCTCCACACCATATTCCCAAAGGTGATGCCATTCAGATACCAATGGTTGTAAGAATACATCAATTTTGTCCTTCAGATTTCTAAACCTTGGGACAATCACTATATGCCTTATGTATACCCATGCATAAAGTCAAATTATGAGGGGTGATTATGATTAGCCATGATGAATATTATTGCCCAGGTTGACCAAAAGGTTAGAATCCATCAATCGATAATCCCAACCTAACATTTCAATTTCCCGTTATAAACTCATAATGGATGTTATTGAAATGTTTTCATACTAATGCATCTGATAGACAACTCATTATTCCATCTTCCTGTTTATGTTCATTATGCCATCTTATATGAGATGTAGTAACATTAGAGGAATATAGTCTTTGAAGTCTCGGAGTTAGCGGGAAATAATATATTCACTTCCAAGGTACTAATTTTTGTTTCATAGTATGCTTTCTAAGTTTGAAACTAGATTGAGCATAAAATTTGCACTCTTATAATTCCACATCATCTCCCTAAAACAACATATATCCCAATTTGCAACAATAAATTTTTTCAACTGGCAAATCAAGACCCCTAAGAATTTTCTTCATATTGTAAAAATTATCAACCATTGTATGATCAAGAGGTAATGATTCATTATACCAACTAAGAAATTTATCAAAATTTGATCAGAGATATGCCCTTCAGACTTGATGTTTAATATTCAAGCAACTGAAGACAACTGAATCATCGTCTTACAATTTGACCATAATTTTTAGTTAGTTGATGGTTGTTTTGCATATGGGTTTGGTTCTTCTTGAAGATTTTCTAAATTTTCCTAAAAGCTATAATCGGTTGCATCATAAACTATTTGGATGTAAGGATTTTCAGTTGCACCCACATTATTTGTTCTAAATCCAGTCCCCGTTCAAACTCATCCACTCAGTTGCACTGACATTATTACTTCATTACCCCTTAAGGTGCTACAAGTTAATGGCTCCCCATGTCATTTCTACCCGAAATAATTTGGAGCAAACCATTTTTTTTAATAAATGGAGATTCACTAATCAATAGGACAAAAAAGAATATGTTTGCACATTTTACATAGACATCTGATCTTTGGGTCATCCATATATGCAGGTTGAGAACATACATAGTGAATAAAAGCTTTAACTCCCTCAACAAACTCAGGATTAATGAAACCATCAGGTGTTAATCGTATATACATCCAAGATCTATCAACATTACTCATTTTTGCAAAACTATTATTTAAAAAAGTGAGAATTAATCACATTGAAGTTCAAGTGATCATGTTTGAATTAATCACCTACAAGTTGATTTCCAAAGTATGATTTTAAATAAGCACTATAGTATGTAAAATTGATTACACCTGTGAACCGAGAAAGCAAGTTCTCACTGTGACTCCTAAACTCGTGGAATTTTTTATCGATAAGCCTCATGGGAGTTGCCTAATATGTTTCCAGTCTATATACCATCTTAAGGGTTTATTATGTCTCAAATCATTTGAATTTTTTGTATCTATATAACTTCCTACTTCTTTAATTTTTTATTCAAGTTTGTACACTAAGTTCGAATTAAAAGAAACACTAAGGTATGTGGCATTGTTACACTATATGAATCAAGAAAGCAAGTTCTCACTACGACTGCTAGGCTCATAGAATTTTTCATTGATAAGCCTCATAGGAGTTGTATCATAGGTTTCTAGCCTATATACCATCCTAGGGGTTTATTATGCATTGGATCATCCATAAGATCTCAAACTCATTCCATATACAGTAAATACTTATGTCATTCATACATCTACTCATCAATGATTCAAACAAAACTCAAACATATACACTTAAACTGTTAAAGAAGAACATAAAAACTCATTAATGATTATAAGAATATTCTAAACAACAACACAAAATCAAGACCTTTGCATTCACATGAAACCCAAATGCAAAAACTCGTACTATTAAAGCAACTTATATGGTAGACATTATTTGGACGACTTATTTGGATGGATGGACAACAAAATTCAAATCAATTAACATAAGATAACACAATTGATTTCTAATGAGAGAAAGAAATAACAAAAACTGAATATACTTAACCTGGGTCATCAGCATCGATGTCACCTCTGAACCGGTGTCGAGATGTTTAGCCTTCTATGGGTCTCCCAAGAAAATGCTTCCCTATCTACTCTTCACTCATTACCAAGCTTCTTTACTATCTACTATTCAATGATGGGACAAATAAACATTTGTCCCATTCCACTATTCACTCTTCTCTTCTCGGTCGCCTCTCTACTCTCCTTTCACTGTAGCATGATTTGACGAATTAACTTCATGGTTTTTGGTCCAAGTGTCCTATTCATGGTACTCTTTTTATTTTGCCTACTTACTCTTCTCTTCTTATTCTGCCACAAACTCCCTCTCTTCATGGCAGCCACTCAGCTGCCAGCTCTATTCCTCTCTCCTGTACATTGATGGGACAATTTAAGTGGAGAGTTTTTGGTCACCCCTATTGTAAATGTCCCCCCTTTTCTGCCTAAACTTTCCAGCTCCTTAAATGCATGCGTTTAGTGTTTTGTTACTTTGCTGATGTCGTTTTGGTGTTAGGTTGTCCCTTCTTGTTAAACATTTGCGCTCCAATTTTCTTTAGAATCTTGTCTTTTTGGTCTCAAATATATATCAAGATATCCAACCTAGTAGTCAACATAATTCAACACAAATTAAGCACTTTACCTTGAAAATATGATTGTAATCATATGGAGATACATAAGAAAATATAAGATAATTTAATCCTATCAAATATCCCCACACCTGAATTATTGCTTGTCCCCAGGTAATTTAAACACAATTAAAATATTCTATCAATTCGTTTTCAAAGAAAATCAACTATATGCAATCCTTCAGACTTTGGTAACTTAGGCATCAAGCTACTACATATATCATAATTTTTTCATTAGTGCACATAAATAAAGTCAAATGAAGACACCATTGATCAAAGGTAAGCATAAAATTAAGATGAATTTTTTTCACGGTATTCACTCATATTACTCAAGTATGTGACGGGATGGTGTTTCACTCAAGACTCCCTCTAAGAGACTATACTATTATAAGCTTGCAAATACACCCATTTTCACCTACATAGAATAGATGCTATCATAGATCAAAAGGGCTTTTACTTGGTTTGTAATGGGGTTTGGGTTAAGGTAAGGTAAAAAGGTCAAAGGGTTACTCACAAGTATTCATAAAGTACTAAGAAAAAGGGACAACCAATTACAAATTTTGAGATAAACATATGAATACAATGGACTACAACTACTTATCACTAACTAACACTACTATGTTTTATTCCTTTTCTTTTTCTTTTCTTTTTTTAAAACTTGAATAAAAATAAAAACAATAGGAAAAAAAGAAGCATATACCAACAAAACATGAGTAGATGTACCTCTAAAAATATCTCAGAATACAGTACAAAACAAAAGTCCCTAAATTATAGACATTAAATGATGACAGTACTTCATTAAACTTGTAATGAGGTAAGGCTAGTATTTTTTTGGGATGTAAGGTGATTAATACAGAAACAAACAAGGTTAAAGGCTCAAAGGGGTTTGTAAGGGGAAAATGACTTGGTGGGTTACTTAAGCTAAGGATTCAAAACAAAAAAGCCTTAATCATTTCAATAAACCATGCAACTAGTAGTTTCAAACCCATTCAATGCAAGTTCTAAAGGTAATCTTCTTAAGGGAGCTTCACACACAACAAAGAAACATAATGACTGTAAAATGCTATCACATAAGCTCAAAACCTCACATGTGCTTATATGAAAATCCATCAAAATTTCATACATTACCTAATCACTTAAGTATTAAATTATTGACTGAGTCTATGCAACCAACAACTTCAATCAATCGTCATTATTCATCTTCCTCTCAAGATAACTAATCCAAATTCAAGCATACAACTCAATTCTTAATCCAATTACTATGACATAATTTCATGATTCAGCATTCATCATTCATCATAATTTAAGTGGAAAAAATTTTAAAACTGGCCCCACCCCCACACTTAAATGGGACATTGTTCTCAGTGTCTTAAAATCAATAAAAACCCAAAGGGAATGGAAACAATAATACTCCCCTTGAGAGGCCATCTGAATCTTGAAAGCAAAGAAATAGTAGCTTTCCTCTTGAAGAATAACAACCCATCTTCCACCTACAACAAAAACACACAAAAAGCAAATAAACACTCAAAGTGAACCAACCAACAAATATGTACAAAAGAGAAAAACAAAAACAAAAACAAAAACAAAAGGATATGGATGGGGTGCCTCCCATCAAGTGCTTACTTGAGGTCATAAGCTTGACCCTCGACATATGCATATCATCCTCGAAGTAAGCTCCTTATCAGCATAATGCCTCGAGGCTTCTAAGGAATGGAAATTCATCATTTTATCATCATACTCTAATGTCCACTCGTCTTTTTGGGCATCACCCTTCTCACACTAGGATAGTCTTCATAAAAGTATTGCTAATGGGTGTGGAGACTCGACATCTTTCTTGCCAGCTTCAGTCTTCAGCTTGCTCTCCCACAGCTCTCCTAAAAACTGCACTTCTTACGACTCTTCCTCTTTCTTTAGATTCTTCATCTTTACTAAGTCTTCGGTCTTTTGAAATAATTCGAATGACTCTTCTCCTTTTTCTTTTTCATTTAATTCTTCCAACCTGTTAGGTAAAGGTGAAAGAATAGTCTCGAATATAATTACAGACTCAGTACTTACCTTCGAGCTAAATGATATAGCTTTTTCTACTTTGAACTCCACCTTTGCTTCTTCTACACAAGCAATTTGTTGAGGGTTGACCTCAAAATTCTCAAGCTCTTTATCACTTTGTAAATTTTCTACATAAATGTCCATTGTGTACACCTCGGGTTATTATGGCTGCTCCCCTTCCTTTGTGGTTCCAAATGACTAATATCTCCCCATCGAGGCAATCCATCTTGTTGGAATTGCAGAGCATCCTATCAGATTTGCTGTACAACTTGCTGAAATAGTTGTTGTGTATTCTGTTAGAACTGCTGCATATATTGTTGAATTTGAAGATTGTTAGCAGCTATAATACTAAGCATTTCTTCTACAGATGTACTGAGAATCATAATATTATGATCAAATCCTTGCCCTAAAATAATCAAACAATAAAAATTAAAACCACTTATAAGCACATAGTTCTAAGTCCTAAAGACATGACTATGCTCTGAAAAACACTTAAAAATACCCTTAATCTCTTAAAAACATACTATGATATACACCTATCAACATCCTCAAACTTAAATCTTTACTTATCCCTAAGTAAAACTAAAAGTATAAATAAGCAAAACACATAAACACACAATCATGTAATAATGTAATAATGGTATAATGCATCAAATCTCACAAAATTAACTTAACCTCAAACATCAACGCTTAAAAAGTGCCAACATACTAACTTATTCCATTCATATTTAAGTGTTTTGATTTGAATATATGTATCAATCAAAATATTAACACCTTATTCATACACCTATGGCACTTATAAACGTGCACTTATTATTATTGATCAATTAAAAAGGTAAACTAAGTAACCCTTTATGAAAATTCTTGTTGTCTTAAAAAAATAGTAGGATTAATGTTTTATTACATGTACCATCTTTTTATATTTTCTTTAATAATTGCCTAGTCTTTTGACAAGAGTGAACACCTTGTCATAAATTTCCCCTGGTTATGTAACTACGTTGCATTTTTTATTTAGCTTAATTGGAGTGTAATTCTAGGCTTTTGATAAAAAAGACAAACATTTTTTCATGAATGCCCCTAATTACTCATCTATATTACAACTCTCAACTGCTATCAACTTTATTTTAAAACCAATTTTCTTAAAAATAGCTAATGGATATATCACATTTTTTCTTTTTTCTTTTTTACATTTCCACCTCATTTCTTCTTAGTCAATTTCTCTCATCAAGGGTTACTAATAAGGCCTACCAATTTAAATTAATGTAATTATAAATGTATCCCAAAAATGTCATAAGTGAGAGAATAGGTGTCATATCTTAAGTAACATGCATATTCATCACAAAGACACTTAAAATACAAAATTCGCAAGTTAATATGCCTTTACATTTTAATTGAACATGTTCGAAAGTAAGCCAATTTCGTTCAATTCATGCCATCGACACATTCACACAATGCACACATCATGCAACCAATTGTTCACATAATGCCAACCTAATCAAAAACTAACCTAATGCAAATAAACTGGTACAATGCAAATGTTAAATTCATACTCACAAAATGATATGTAAATGTATATATATCCCCACACTTCAACAACATATTGTCCTCAATATCGAAATGGAAACAATAAAAATAAAAAGAGATAATAATCAATAAAAAGAAAAGGTAAGAATACTTATGGCAATTTAGGTAATGATGTTGTAGGAGATGGAACTTGGACACCTTAGACAGTAAATTTTTTTAACAATTTCTTCATTTGATGTCGTTGAAGGCATACAACCTTCTTCAGTTATGCCTCTACAATATCCATATGACCTTTTAGGCACTTGTTATTCTCTTCCATTTTGCCAAGCACTTTCTCCTAGCCGTCTTTCTCCTCCTCAGATTCATCACTTGATGAGACCTATTGGTGTTGTTATGTAGGTGTGGAACTAAAATCCATCTATTTTGTCTTGTGTTTAACTTTTGATTAGAGCCAATATCTTGGAATTTCAAAGCATGGCACTTTAAGATCTTAGCTCATATAAAATGTGTGTGATTTAAAAGCTTAGGAAAAATAAGGGTTAGTTCATCAACGTTAACACCATGTAATTGAGCCCGAGCAGTTACAAGAAAGCTCATACTTAAATAGCTACTCTTCTTATTAGGCAAAGTAAATATCTTTTAAAACATATGGGTGGATATGTAGACTTGAACCTTATTATCCATGCACCAAAGTAGAAATAAATCTTTTTCAAACCATTTATGACTTTGATTCTTAGCAAAAACAATGTGATACATGAATTTATGCAGTAATAAGTCCTTAGGACTCTTAATAACATTATTAGGTGCATTATGTGGATCAAACACATCCAATCATGTTAATTGCTTCTAATATTTTTTAATATGAAAATTTTCATATTTTTTAACAATTTTTTATTTTGGAAAACCAAATATTTTTTCCATGATATCATAATCCAAATTATATGGGTTTTTTGCAATCGAAACCAAAAATTATCTAACTTGCTCGACTTATATTGTAAAATAATGTAAAATTCAAGGTTCTTCAAAAATAAGATAAGCAACAATCATTTTAGAATGAAGTTTTTAAAATAACCTTCTTCTTGAGAGAAGATCAGAAAAGGAGCTCCAAAATCCTTTGTTAAATTATGTGCACCGTTACTCGATACTTTCCTTTTTTCCCTTTAGGTTTGAGCATTTTACAATGTGTTTGATTCTTTGAGACAATAGAGAGAGAAAAAAATATAAAAATAACCAAGAAATCAAAATAAAAACACAATAGAGACCAAAAAATGTAGGAAGGAGAATGTGTTGACAAAATCTTGCAAAACTCATTAAAAAGATGTGTTTTAAGGTCGAAATCACTAGATTTGTATGGAAATAATGTTAACCTAGAAGAAATATGAAAGAAAAAGTTGAAATTCAAGTGAAATATAAATTAGATTTGAGAGAAAATAAGAAGCTATAGAGGTATGAGGTGGCCATGCAATGGTAAATTCCATGTCTCTTAAGAAGAGCTTTGAAATATTTATTACAGAAATGGGCTACTCCATCACCAATGATGGTTTTTGGCACTTCAAATCTATTGAATAACCTTTTGATGAACTTTTGCACCACTTTACCATCATTAATTGAAGTCGCCATTCCTTTAGGCCGTCATGATACATAATCCACTCTAACTAAAATATAAGTGTTCCCTATAGAGGATGGGCATGGTCCTATGAAATCTGGTTTCCACATATTAAAAAATTCAACCTCCAAATTTTTAGACAATGTTATCTCCTCTCCATTAGAAATGTTTCCCTTTTTGGCATCTATCACATTGCATAAAAAATTCTTGAGCAACTTCGAACAAGTTAGGCCAATAGAAACCACATTTCAATGCTTATACCGCCATCTTGTTTGCTCTATAATGCCCTGTATACGTAGAATCATGACAATTTGTTAGTATGTTTAACATCTCCTCTTTCGGAACAAATTTTCTAATCGAACCATCAACATAAGTAATGAATGCACTCACATTAGAACCTTTCTTGTCATTGATAAGACAAGTTAAAGGGGAGGATAAAATCTGTGATGTAAGTTACTATATCATCATGCCATGGTAGCACTAAACAATTTAGAAACATCAAGGTTTCATAAGGGAATCGCTCATTAATTTCGTCACTCTGCTATAATTCCCCTCTTTCAAGACATGATAGGTGATTAGCCACCATATTTTTTGCTCCCTTCTTGTCTTTCATCTCAGTGTCAAATTCTTCTAATGGAAGCACCCATTGGATAAGTCTCAATTTTGTGTTTTACTTGGAAAAAAGATACCTAAATGTTGCCTGATCAGTACAAATGATCACTTTAGATCATAAGAGGTAAGGCTAAAAGTTAGCACATGCGAACACAACTGCTAACAACTCCTTTTTGGTAATCATGTAATTTAGTTGAGCCCTCGTTAATGTTTTCTTGTATAGTAAATATGATGTAGCCTTTTCTTCCTTCCGTTGGCCTAACACAAAACTAATCGCTTAGTTGCTAGCATTAAACATGTCTTAAAATGGCAACGATCAATCTGGTGATGCCAATATTTAAGCTAAAGTAAGTGCCTCTTTTGACCTATTGAAAGCAAATAAACAATTATCATCAAATAAAAAGGTACATCCTTAACTAAAAGATTATTTAGAGGTCTAGCAATGAGAGAGAAGTCTTTAATGGATTGGTGATAAAAGCTTGCATGTCCTAAAAATGACCAAATGCCTTTGATATTAATCGATGGTGGAAGCTTCTCAATGATCTTTGTTTTAGCTTTATCCATTTGTATACCTTGGTACAATAACTTATGTCCCAAAACTACTGCTGCTTACACCATAAAGTGACATTTCTCCCAATTAAGAACCAGAAGTGACTCTTCACATCTTCGAAGAACTCTATTCAAAATTTTCAAGTAGTGATCAAATTAGTTTCCAAAGACTAGAAAAAATCTATAAAGATTCGATTATTTCCTCAATCATGTCTACAAAAATAGACATTATACACCTTTAAAAATTTGATGAAGCATTATATAACCTAAAAGGCATTAATCTATAGGCAAATGTTCCATAAGAACATGTCAAAGTGGTATTCTATTGATCTTTTAAATAGATAAAAATCTGATTGTATCTTGAGTATCCATTAAGAAAACAATAGAAAGCATGGCTAGCCACCCTTTTGATCATTTGATCCATAAATGGAAGAGGAAAATGATCCTTTTTAGTCACCTTGTTGACTTCCTATAATCAACACACACTCGCCAACCTGTGACTGTGCAAGTACAGATCATCTCATTACTATCATACATCCTTTTTTAGGTACACATTATACTAGGCTAACCCATTGATTGAACCCAAGTTTTCTATGTTATTCAGTGGTACTTTTATAGTTTTTGTTGTACTTTTTGGCTCTTTTTTTTAAGATGTTGTGCTTAATTTATTTCAAGTGTGCTTGTTTTGAATTAACATAGTTTGAGGGTAAAATTTTCATAATTAATTAGTAATTACACTCATTTGGTTTATAGGACAATTGATATTGCAAACTATTGTTTTTCATTGCAGGACACTCAAGACGTAGAGCCAAGAGTGAAGACCAAGAAATTGCTAGGCATTTACTATTGATTTACATCTCTTCTCCTCTTGAAGGTGAAACAATGGCTGGAGTTCAGTGGGCTAAAAAAGGGGAGTAGCTTAATCCATAGTTCAGCTATGAGTTGATATATCCTAGGTCTAGGATTTATGATCTATAGATGAGCTATTTGATTATAGTTTTAATCAATTGTTAGATATTCATTATGTGTTGGATGGATTGGTTTAAGTAGAACTTTGAGCTTAAATGTATGAAGTTTCATATATGTCCATTTGAAATCTTTTTGATTCTCTATTGTCTTGCATGGTTGTGTTTGATGTTGAGATGATTTTAGATTTCATTTGACCGATTGCATTGGCTAATCCTCCTACACATACTAAGAGCACTTAACAGGATTTAAAAAAAAAATGGAGTCTCATTTATTAAGATCTTGGACTTGAAAAGTCTTTCAAAGTTCACATTTTTTAAGCTTAGTGGTTTCTACTCTCTCTTTAACCAGTTTTGAACAATGATGGCCAAAACTCACTTTCAAGAGGACTTTATCATTATATAGTCTTTTGTGTTTTTCATCCTCCAGTTTCATATATCCCTAAAATCCAAAAAACATTCATTTTTACGTTTGAATTGGTTCTACCAATCAGTTTGAAAATCAAAAACCCCCTTTTGCTCCAAATTAGTTTACACAATATGATATATACGTTAATTTAGATTCAATTGTTTAGGTTTCGGTTAAGTGAATAACTGAAGGTTGCACCCTATAGTGCAATTCTCGAAATACTTTGATTCAGCCTCCAAAAGCTTACCGTACTAGGGCGAATCATATGGTGCGGTTACCGGGGAACCAAGCAATTGGTTCTCTAGGTTAACTTCTGTCATAATTGTTGCTGAAGATAGCCAAGAGTCTTTAGATTGCATTCTAGATAGTTTAGTTTCACATCTGTTAATAGTATAGGTTTTCATTTTGCTTAGCATATGAATTTTTGCAAATACAAACAAAGATACTGTTTTCTTTTCAATTTCCATACTTAGCATTTTACTTTTACATACTTCAGATTTTTTTTTGCCACATTTGGTGTAAGTTCACTGCGACCAACTTGCAGGATCTTACGAGGATCCCTGTCGGGAAATTTATGCCATGGCGAACTAACGACTTTGCCGCAGCCAACTTTTTTGCCTAGCTCTGAAGCTTTATTTACTTGTGCATTTATACGACCGCACACTCTTGCATCCATCACATCTTATCTTTTTACCTGACTTTGTGAACTTAAGGGTCAATTTTGCTCATTTTTATTTTCTTTTGAATTTTAACTTTACATGCCCCGAAAAACCATACTCATACCCTTAGGCCCTGAAACTGAGAAAAGTTAGGAAGGAAAAGAGAGTAGAAAGGACAAGAAAGGTAGTGGAGTCTAGCCTATCAAGTAGTGAGAGTGAATCATTAGAAAGAGAGACAATGGCTGAAAACCAAGTTAATTTGCAAAACCAACACCTTGATGCCAACTAACCTAGAAATGGTGATAATGGAGGCAATGGAGAGAAGGAGAGAATTCGTGAGAATAATGGCAACCTTAGATGGAGGACTATTAGGGAAGCTACGACCTTTGATGTGAATTATGATCCTTTTACTATTGCTTGCCCTAATTTTGATGTGAATTTGAGATAACAGGATTGTTTATTAACTCTCTTACTATATTTCATGGTTTGAAAGGAGAAGATCCCTACATTCACCTGCAATCACTGTCTATGATTTGCGAAAGTATGAAACCAGTGGGAGCTTCTCTAGATCAAGTACTATGGAAAGTTTTTCATATATCATTGGACGGAAAAGCAAGGGAGTGGTACATAAGTCTTCTGAGACACATGGCAAACTCTTATCACAGCTGGGGAAATTTGAGGAAGGCATTCTTGGAGAAGTACTTTACTACTTCCATAACTTCAACAATGAGAAAGGAAATCTACTCAACTCAACAAGACTTTGATGAGTCTCTCTATGATTATTGGAACCATTTTCAAGATCTATTGTTATGATGCCCTCACCATTAAATACTAGATGAGCGGTTGGTTCAATATTTTTATAATGGACTAAAGGTTTAAGACAAGGGTATATTAGATGCAGCCTTAGGAGGCTCACTGATAGACCTCACTGCTGAAGAGGCTTGGGATATAATTAAGAAGATGGCTCTGAATGACCAACAGTACAGTGCAAGAGATAATAGAGGCATACATGAGTTGGGTGCTTCAACAGTAAACTCTAGAAAAATGGAAAGTCTTTAGTCTAAGGTAGACTCTTTGGAAAACAAAATGACTACTTAACTGGAACTCATTGCTGCGGAGTTGAAAAATATGAGTGTGCATCGTCCACAAACCCCTATGGATATCACTGCACCAAGATGCGAAACTTATGGGTCTGTGATGCATATTGCTAGTGTCTGCCCTAATCGATATGAAGAGGTATCTGTTGCTTATCAAATTAGGCCAAATCAGAAGTGGGACCCCTACTCTAATACATATAACGAGGTATGGAAAGCAAATCCTGGATTTAGTTAGAGAAATGACAAGAGTGGACCTTCAAATAGATTCTAGAGAGGTGGAGGGGTTAGTCCATCTACTAACCTGTTCGAAAACCAACAGAAAGCTTTGACTATTTCACAAAAGGAAGACACCAATCAACTCTTGCATAATATGATGGCATTGATGAAAGACAAGAGGACTTCCAATGAAAACCAGTTAAATTCTTTAGCCTTTTTGATCTAACAAGACCCATCCAAGAATGCTGCTAGATTCAATGCCTTAGAGAAAAGAATGGAGCAATGGGAGACAGAGACTGAAAATATCAACTACTATCTTAATCAATTATCCAATAATATAAGTGACCAGCAAGCTAAGAGCAGTGGCACAATTCCATCAAACACTATTATGAATCCTAAGGTTTGAATACCATCACTCATAGAAGTGGGAAGCAAGTGAAGTTCTAGGATTCAGATGAGGAAGTAGTTGAGGAAGAGATTGAATATGATGAGTTGTCTTCCATGTCAAAAAAGATGAAGAATTCTGAAAGCGCTAAAGAGAAAGCCCTATTGGCCGAAAAGAAGTCCACAATTTTGAATAGCAAAGGAACAAATTGTGAGAGCAATAATGAACAAGCCACAGTAAGGGAGCGAGATGAGTCAAGCAAGCATGGAGCAAATAAAGCCAATGGTAAGGAGGTAAATCTCAAAGACCTTCCTTTTCCTAATTCTTATCGGATGAGCAAAAGAATGACTGACACTAAGCATGAAAAGGATATTATTGATTTGTTTAGTAGAGTGGAAGTCAATATTCCTTTGCTTGATCTTATGAAATGGTTTCCTGCTTATGCCAAATACCTTAAAGACCTGTGTACACATAAGAGGAAGTTTAGGCCGAATGAAAGAGTTCAAGTAAGCTCAAATGTGTTCTGCTCTTTTTAAACCTCAAATTCCTATGAAATGTCAAAACCCTAGATCTTTTACCATCCCTTGTACCTTAGGTAAAGTAACTTTAGGGGGAGCTTTGTTAGATCTAGGGGCAGCTATTAATGTAATGCCTAAGTCAGTCTACACTTCATTGGGAGTCAAAACTCTTAAGTCTACCATGGTAGTACTCCAATTGGCTGATAGGTCTACTAGGTATCCTGAGGGCATTATAGAGGATATTTTGGTCCAAGTTAAAGGTTTGGTTTTTCCTGCTGATTTTTACATGCTTGACATGTCTTCTGAACTTCCACATGACACCACACTGATTCTTGGTAGACCTTTCTTAATGACTACTAATACCATGATTAGTATGAAAGAAGGCATCATCACAATGGAAGTAGGTGATCAAAAGTTTGTTGTAACATTTATGAAGCAATAAAACATCTATATAAAGATTACTCACTTTTGGGTGTTAACATGATTGATATTGTTGTTGATGATGCTTGCTCTGCATTAGAATTGCAACAGGATTCCTTTGATTCTGAATTGTGTTCACTTAATTCTACTGTTAGTGATGACCCCCTTTGGGAAAGGTTTTCTATGAATGTTTCAGGTGATTCTAGCATCGTGGAGGGTCATTTAGACATGGAAATTGATGAAGTCATTTCATTGCAATAAGAATGTCAGACTGAAGGTGACCATATGGAACCTCGCTCACCATTAGTTAAAAATCAAGAAAGAAAATTGTTCTCTCTTGAACTTCATGAATGAATACCTTCTATTGTGCAACCACCTGCAATTGAATTGAAACCCCTCCCCCTACTTTAAAGTATGCTTTCCTTATGTCAAATGAGCGATTACCTGCTATAATTTCCAATTCCCTATCTAGCGGTGAGGTAGATAGACTCCTTAATATTTTGATAGAGCATAAGAGGGCTATAGGGTGGATTTGAGCAAACATACCTGGGATTAGTCCAACTATTTGCACACATAGGATTGAACTTAGTGAGGGTTCCAAACTAGTGAGACAAACCCAAAGGAGATTAAACCCGCTTATCTTATATGTTGTTAGAAAAGAAATAACCAAACTTTTGAGTGCTAGATCATTTATCCCATATCTGATAGTGAGTGGGTTAGTCCGATCCATATAGTACCTAAAAACAGTGGGGTCACAGTGGTTAAAAATGATAGGGATGAGCTTATTCCTATTCCTACAAGAGTGCAAAATTCCTGGCGTGTGTTCATAGACTATAGGAGATTAAATAATGCCACATGAAAGAATAATTTCCCCTTCCCTTTATTGACCAGATGCTAGAGCAACTTGCAAGCAAATCCCACTACTATTTTCTGGATTGTTTCTCTTGATACTTTCAAGTAACGACTAAGATAAAACCACTTTTACATGTCTTTTTGGTACCTTTGCTTATTGTAGGATGCCTTTTGGATTATGCAATGCCCCAGGGACTTTCTAGCATTGTATGATGGTTGTTTTCTATGAATTTTTAGAATAATTCATGGAAGTCTTTATGGATGATTTCACTGTGTATGGTGGTTCGTTTGATAATTGCCTTACTAATCTTGAAAAAGTTTTGAAACAATGCATTAAGAAGAATTTGATTTTGAACTTTGAAAAATGTCACTTCATGGTTAATGAGGGCATAGTGCTAGGTCATTTGATTTCTAGCAAGGGAATTGAAGTTGATAAAGGAAAGATTAAGGTAATATCATCGTTGCCTTATCCTGTGTGTGATAAAGATATAAGATCATTTTTAGGTCATATAGGATTTTATAGGCATTTTATAAAAGATTTTAGCAAGATTCCATTACCTCTTTTAAGGCTTCTACAAAAAGATGTAAAATTTGACTTTGATGATTCATGTAGGAGTGCTTTTTATGAGTTAAAGTCACAACTTATTTCTCCCCCTATTCTGGTTGCCCCTGATTGGAACTTACCTTTTGAGCTGTCATGTGATGTTTCTAATTGTGTTGTAGGAGCTATGTTGGGCCAAAGGAAGGAGAAAATATTAAGAGCATTTGCTTATGCCTAAAAAAAACTAGATGCAACTCGAAGCAACTACACAACAACAGAGAAAGAGTTGTTTGCAGTAGTTTTTGCTTTAGAAAAGTTTAGGCCTTATTTGTTAAATTCTCATGTCACTGTTTTCACTGATCATGCAGCTGTTCGATACCTTCTCAAGAAACCACAATCTAAGCCAAGATTAATAAGATGGGCATTACTTCTTCAAGAATTTGATATCGAGATAAAGGACTAGCCAGGAGCAGCAAATCATGTAGCCAATCACTTGAGTAGGCTACCCGAGGATACAAAGGGAGTAGACTCTTTCGAGCTTACTTATGATTCTTTTCCTGATGCAGTTTTATGTGTTTTATTTTTAAAAGAATCTTGGTATGCAAATATCGTTAACTACCTTATAATTGGGCTCACCCCACCTTTTATGTCTAATTTGCAAGCACAAAAGCTCAGGAGCGAAGCAAGGCATTACATTTGGGATGCTCCTCATCTATGGCGAATGTGTAGTGATCATGTCATAAGGAGATGTGTGCCTCATGAAGAATGTGATGCCATTATTTCAGATTTCCATTCTATAGTTTATGGGGGACATTTCAGTGCAAGGAGAATATCTCCAAAAATTCTAGACTCTGGTTTTTACTAGCCAACCCATTTTAAAGATTCTTTTGCATTTTTTCAATCTTGTGACAAGTGTCAATGTTTTAGGGGGTTAGATAAAAGAAATGAAATGCCTCAGTAGCCTTTACTGTTTTGAGAAATCTTTGATGTTTGGGGGATTGACTTCATGAGTCCTTTCCCTCCATCTCTTGATTTTGTGTATATCCTTCTAGCCATAGATTATGTGTTAAAATGGATAGAGGTTGTGCTTACTAGGAAAGATGATGCCCAAAGAGTGTCTAAATTTCTTACGTCCAACATTTTCTATAGACTTGGGATCCTAAGGGCTATGGTGAGTGATAGGGTACAAATTTATGTAATAGGGTAGTTGACAATCTGTTTTCAAAATTTGGAGTGACTCATAAAGTCTCTACTCCATATCACCCCAAACCAATGGTCAGGCTGAGATATCCAATCGAGAGGTGAAGCATATCTTGGAGAAGATTGTAAAACCATCTAAGAAAGATTGGAGTTTGCGCTTAGAGGAAGCACTATAGGCTTATCGGATCGCCTACAAGTCACCAATCGGGATGTCTCCATACTGCCTAATTTATGGAAAGGCTTGCCATTTTCCAGTGGAGTAGGAACATAAAGCTTATTGGGCAGTCAAGCAGTGCAACATGGACTTAGAATCTTCTGAGATGGAGAGAAAGTTGTATTTGTAAGAATTGGAAGAGTTATGGAAGAGTTAAGGCTAGCGGCATATGAGAACTCTATAATCTACAAAGAAAAGACCAAGTCTGTGCACGATAAAGGAATCTTGAGGAAGGACTTCAAAGAGGGAGATAAAGTGTTATTATTTAAGGCTCATTTCACTCTCAAGTAAGGAAAATTTAGTACTTGTTGGGATGGGCAGTACACAATCACAAAAGTGCACGACTTTGGCATGGTGGAGCTTCTACATGGAGAGACTGGAGCTAAGCTTAAGGTGAATGGACATCTCTTGAAGCTTTACCGTAAGAACCAGAAACCTCCATAAATCTCAGGTTGTTTCTTTCCTTCACTTGTCTACCTACTTTTGCCTTATGATTGTTCATGACATGTTTGGTGCATTAGTTTTTTGAGTAAGTGTGGGGGAGAAACTAACCCAATAGGAACAGTAGCTTGGTTTTTAGTTTGATAGTAATTTTCAATTCAATAACACCCCTTTTAGATCTGTTTATTTCCTTTATTTTGCTATGATTGACCACTCTGAAGCATAATATATCTTCCTGTTTGGAGAAGTTACATATTGTTGATGGTGTTGCATTTTCATTCTTGAACTTATTCAGTACCTTGTAAAGTTTTTATAAGTATCTAGCCTGTGTTTTATGTTTCTTTATCATGTTTTTTCATTTCTGTACAAATTTTTTGTCTGTTGCTCGTTGAGTTTGGGTTACTTTTGTCGTAGCTAACTTATGGTTTCGCCACGAAAAATGTCTCACTTAGTCTTTTACTTTCTGGAAATTTTTGCTGTGACGTGTATTCCACGTCACTGCGGCGACACACTCCTATTTCATTCCATTTTCTCTTGGGTTATTTTCACCGTGGCGTGCATTTCACGTCGCTGCAGCAACTTATTACTATGTCTTCTATTTTTCCTTTCGAGATGTTTTCGTCACGGTGAAATCAAACTTTCCTCGTGGCAAAGATAGAAACTATGTAAGCTACCCTCTCATTTCTTCGATTTTGATTTATCATATTACCATTTTACCCCCAAATGCCCTCGACCATTTACTTCCTCTTCCTATTCTTTTATCTTTTCACCCAACTATTTTCTTAAACTCACCGTTCATCTATTTCCCTCTCTTCTAACCCTAGCACGCCGTGGCAATGCCTCTTAGCCCTACCTCTTGATATTTGTTTGTTTTCTTTCCTACTTACCTTCATTTTCAATTCTCTATCTGTGCAGCTTCCTCCTTACCTTTGTAAGTATCTTAGTTCCTTTCTTCGTCCATTTTTTGTCTTATTTGTTTTTGATAGTTATGGTAAACCAGTTGGACATATCGTCCTCTGGTTTGTTTCGTCGCGGTGAAGTTTGATTTGTTCTGTTCTTTAATTAGTTTGTTCATTTGCAGGAAAATGACTCGAACCAAAAACCCTGGACCCTCCAATGAACCTAACTCACCTGTCACTAAGTTTACATTTGAGGAATTATATGAAAAAGTTGATGCTAAACCTCTTATCAAAGAACGACCCTTTCCTCTCACCCACCAAAAGAACCCTTTTGTTTAACAATTCCATGCATCCCAACTAACTGGTTTAGTTAAGGAGCGTACCTTAAGCAATGAAAAATTTGTTTGTCATTTTTATACCTATGCTAGGATCCATAACCGCTTAGCCATTGACTTTCGTGGCATTAGGGAGCCCCATGCCTTCACCACCTCTAGCATCCGCCACCATTTTGATCTTCCTCCCTGTTGCCACAGTCATTTTAACCAGTTAATCCATAATTATCCTGTAGCTGATGTTGCTCGCAGCCTTAGACAAGATGGAGCTAATTAGCATTGCCTATGATATACCGAGCTATACCTTAAACACTCTGAGTTACGATCAGAGGCTCGGCCTTGGTTGCATCTGGTATGTAACAACATCGCACCCACCACCCACCTCGCCAATGTCACTAAACGCCAAGCCCTATATATCTACCTCCTAATGACTGGCCGTTCGATAAACATAGCTGACACTATTGCCTCCGCCCCCATGACTCCATCTAAACACCCAAACTAACAAACACCATAGCCTACTCTTTAGGTATGATAGCTTAAAATTCCCTAACCTTGCACCACCACCCCTTCCTATACATTTATCTAATGTTAGTACAACTTCCACAGCTGATGCCCCTACTGAGCCTGACCAGCCAGCTCCAGAGGTCCCTGCACCTGTCACTTTAGCAACCCTTGATACTATGATTGTTGGACTTTCTACTGATCTCAATTAACTCTATCTCATTCTTTTGGAGAGATCCAACACTGAATGCATCGGGATGCCATATATGATAGGGACATATGTTATTGTCGTTGTATAGATGCTTTGCTAGTTGAACACCTACAGTTCCAATTGCCCTCTAATAAGGATGATCCATGGCGCGGTGCTGACACATTTGGGGAGGGCACATTTGGAGTTGGTCCATCTGGATATGGACAGTCTAGGTTCGCAGCTGATTCCCCTAAAGATCAATCTTTAGTAATTTGTCTTTTGTCTAGTTGTGTTATCTTTGTGTTTTTATCTTTTCTGATGTCTTTTTCTTGGTTGATATAGCCTGTGATGAAGATTGTATTTATTTCATTGGCTATTGAGATATTGTAAATCCGTTCATCTACTGTTTATCATTTTCTCTACATGATTGTGCTTTAATTCTTTCAATCTTATGGACAATATTGTGTTTAAGTGTGGGGGAGGAAACCAAACAGTTTATTCATGCAACATTTTGGCCACTTAATTGTCATTTGCATGTTATCTTTTAAGTTTTGAAAGTGGTCCTTGAGGTGAAATTGCAATTGCATGCATTTTATTTACTTTCTCCAAGTTTCTACCATCTCTCACTATGGCGACAATTTTCCAACGCATCACTTCGCCGTGGCCAATCCTTAAACATTTGGTTCTGCCACTTTTTGCCGCGACAAAAATTTTCTCGGACAAACTTTGCTACAGTCAACTTTTGATTTTGTCGTGGCCAACCTTTCACTTCGCCACGGAAACCACTTAAACAATGCTTCCACACTAAGTTCTTAATACTTAAGTTATTGAAATTTTTGAACAATTTAAAGTTTTACATATGCTTTTGGAAAACTATCCAAGCTTCTAAATGTTAGTTGAATTTTAACTAATTCCATTTTTAGTTTTTTTCAATAAAAAGTAAGTGAGGGTACGTTAAGGAAGGTGCGCTATGCGTTTTTAACCCTTGACATTGCTTAATTGAGACATTAACCTTGTTGGAAGGATATTTGGACCTGAATTCTTTCATTTGTCTGTATCTGCTTAATTTTATATCTCTTTAGAACTTGGTTTAATTCTTAATCAAGGCTTGATGAACTAAATTTCGTGAAAAAGAAATAGACGTTCATTGCAAAACCTTTCTCACCCAAACACAAACCTTATACACTTTACCATTTTTAGCCCCCTTGGGCAATCTTTTTGAGTGCATGCACACTTTTACAAAATGATTTAAATATTTTATCTCTAGTTTTCTCAGTTTGAGTGTTTGTGAGTAGAATTCATGGGTTGAAAAAAAAAAGTACTGTCTCTTACCAGACCAGTGTGATGATGTGCTACTACCATAGTTCAGTAAAGAATAAACAGTAAGAACTTTGCTACTTCAAATGCAATAGTTTTAAGTGTTCTAAGTAGTTCCTTCTAACATTTGAGGAACCTGATTTGAGTCTGAATATGATATTTGTCTTTCATAATTGTTTTGTAGTATAATATAAAAAATTAAAAAAAAGATGCTATGTTAGAATTTTAAATCTTTTATTTGGAATAGCTGACACACATTTCATGAGATATAATTGTGATGCATGTCACTCATTTTGTTTCTTTTATTCCATCCATCTCACCTTCATTCATCATTACAACCCTGAAAGTCCTCTTGATTTGCAAAATTATAGTTCTTGTGGTGGAGAGGTAAAACTATCACAAGCTTATGGTAGACAATGAATTAAGCAAATTTTAGAGCAAAAATTACCCCAACATAAGTGAGTTGAGAGCTAAACAGTTTTCCCTGAGATTAGTTTCTTTTGCTCAATCTCTCAGCTTAAATACTTGTGGTGTTGATCTTCTTAGTGTTCTTTCAACCTACTTTAGTTGATTTATGAGAATACGGTTTTATTAATTTTCTGCTCTTATTTTTAAGTATGGTTAGTATTTCCTTTTTGCACTTGTATTCCTTGACTTTGATGAGCTTTGTCCAAGAGTACAACCCAAGTTTTCTATATTATTCAGTGGTATTTTTATAGTTTTTGTTGTACTTTTCGGCTCTTTTTGTTAGATATTGTGCTTAATTTATTTCAAGAGTGCTTGTTTTGAATTAACATAATTTAAGGGTAAAATTTTCATAATTAATTAGTAATTACACTCACTTGGTTTATAGGACAATTGATATTGCAAACTATTGTTTTTCATTGCAAGACACTCCAAATGTGGAGCCAATAGTGAAGACGAAGAAATTGCTGGGCCATAAAATCAAGGAAGAAGACCCTTTGGGACAAGTTAGCCGTGGCGAACTCCTCACTTTGCGGCGGAAAAACATGTGAATCAATAGCCAAATCCCTTCGGGAAAATTTGGCCATGGCGAAGTCATAGGTTTGCCACGGCGAAACCTTCAAATCAATAGCTTAGATCCTTTGGGAAAAATTGGCAACGATGAACTCACTACTTCACTGCAAAGAAAACTTCAAAATAGTAACCTGAAACCCGAGTCATTTTTGGAAATTCCATTTACCTATGCTTATGACCTGACCCGAATATCATTAAAAAAACATTGTTTTGGGATAAGTAGGAGGTAGGAGGCGGCAGAACACATTCTACACACTCTCCTTCATCATATCTCGATAGAACACCCTTGCTTCCTCCATATTTTCTTCCACTGTTCAACCTTCACCATGGGTGATTCAGATGCATTCCAAGTTGTGAAGTTTCTGGGTTCCATGAGTGGCTAGGCATTTCTTTTCCTCTTGAAGGTGCAGCAATGGTTGGAGTTTAATAAGCTGAAAAAGGGCAGTAGCTTAATCCATATTTCAGCTATGAGTTTATATATCCTAGGTCTAGGATTTATGATTTGTAGATGAGCTATTAGATTATAGTTTTAATCAAGTGTTGGATATTCATTATGTGTTAGATGGATTGGTTTATGTAGAACTTTAAGCATAAATGTATGAAGTTTCATATATGTCTATTTGAAATCTTTTTTATTCTCTATTGTCTTGAATGGTTGTGTTTGATGATGAGATGATTTTAGATTTCATTTGACCGATTGCATTGGCTAATCCTACTACACACATTAAGAGCACTTAACGGAATTTTAAAAAATAAAGGAGTCTTATTGATTAAGATTCTGGACTTCAAAAGTCTTTCAAGGTTCACATTTTTTAAGCTTTGTGATTTGTACTCTCTCTTTAATCAATTTCAAACAAAGATGGCCAAAACTCACTTTCAAGAGGACTTTATCATTATATAGTCTGTTGTGTTTTTCATCCTTCAGTTTTATATATCCCTAAAATCTAAAAAACATTCATTTTTACATTTGAATTAGTTCTAACAATCAGTTCAAAAATCAAAAACCCCCCTTTTCTCCGAATTTGTTTGCACAGCATAACACATAGGTTAATTTAAATTCAATTGTTTAGGTTCCAGTTAAGTGAATGACCTGAGGTTGCACCCTATAGTACAATTCTTGGAATACTTTGATTCAGCCACCAAGAGCTTACCATACCAGGGCAAATCAATATAATTTAAATTGACTAGTTTTTGGGATGATATTAACTTTTTGTATTTGAAAAATGTTTCAAACGGGATATTTGAAGTAGAAGGTGGTTAGTAGAGTAATCCTTGATCATAATTTCTAATATAAATAGTGCACCCATTATGAAACCTGTGATTGGTAGTAAAACAATGATTCCCATGTTGAGGTCTAACTCGCTCTTCATAAATCTCTTAAGATTTTTTTCACGAAGTTTTGCTATAGCATCTATAATTCTTTCCAGTTTAGGTGGACAGCCAAACAAATTGACTTCTACAAGAATTAGCTTATCAACTACCCGAACAATACTATAAGAATTGGTACTGAACATCTCCCCTGTAATTGTAGACATTTGTTCATATAATCTCACTAAAGTAGGAGCCATTTTTATGGTTACTATGCCAGCTATTAAAATCAGACCCACCTCTTTAGGACTCGATCTTGATCCTAGTCCATAACGATCGAAGTCAAATCATGAGCCAATAATTAAGCAAATTCAATGAAGCGACAACTGGTACAATATAGAAGCGACCATAAACTAGAGAGTCGTGACCAATTTAAACGGTCATTTGATGTTGTTGAAATAACGGAAATTGGGGTTGGTCAACCAAATAAGGGAAACTTAATGGAATTCATAACTGTCTCAATCTTATTTATTATTGATTATTCTTGGAATATTCAAGAGCTAAGACCACTCTAATGCTCCTTTTCGCCATGCATAAACTAAACCAACAATTAGGATAAGCATGAAAATGAAAGCTTCTATAATTACAGATACCCCTAATACATCAAAACTCATTGTCAATAGATAAAGAAAAACTATTTCAACATCAAAAACAACAAAAACTAGAACAAAAATATAATAACATATTCAAAATTGTAACCAAGCATGACCCATTGGTTTTATACCCAATTCATAACTAGAAAAGTTTCTCTGACGCTTTGTTAATTGGGGATAAAATTTTGAAAATTAGAAATGCCAAAATAGGAATGATTGTTGGACCCCGATTTTTAAGTGGAATTTAGAAATAATAAGTAAAAAGAAATGAGCGTTGTTATGTATATGTTTAGGTATAAATGTAATTATACTTAAAGGAAAGTGATGAGGAAAGAATTGATGGATTTTGATAATTTTAGGAGTTGAATAGATTTGTATGGTTATGAAAGTTAAAGTGA
>JAOSBN010134539.1:0-27926 GCA_027563595.1 Erythroxylum suave
AGCTTAATGGCTTTCAAACTACATTAACCAAAATGCATCCCACCTTATCCTTACCCACATTACAACCCTAGAAAAGTCCTTTGATTCATGATTATGTATGTGACTTTTAGTAGTGGAGAAATGAAATGATATGCAATGTTATTGATTGTTGTGATCATAAGCGGTGTTTAAGTGTACCTATAGAAATATCTTGTTTAAACACTCTTTATCTAAGTCTATCTCTAGATTACTCAATTTCTTAGGGTGGTGAATATTGATCGATCATGAGTATAAGCTTGAATCTTGAGCTTTTGCTATAGGTTTTGAAAGTCATTCATCTTTACTTATGATTATCTATTCTTAGAAGATTTGGAAAATGAGTAAAAATGTTGGTTTGTGATTTTGATTTTGACAATTTGCCCAAGGATAGTCAAAAGCTAAGTGTCGGGAGTTTGATATGTGTTTAAATATTGATATATTTTATCTTCTACACTTAGTGATTAATATCTTAGAAATGCTTAAGATGCTCATTTGATTCATATTTTATTTTAGGTACATTTTGAAAGTGAAAGAATTAAAATGACACAAAAGTAAGCTCATTGAAGTCATCTTTTCAATTTCTATACTCTTTGTCTTCATGAAGCAAAGAAAGGAAAGATGAGGAAACCAAACGTGAGTGCTTATTATACACACTAGTTGTCCATTTTGCTACATAAAAAAAAAACCAGCTGTCCATGCGAGAAACCTTATAAAAGAAAAAGAAGCTTGGAGGATAAGACAAAAAAAGGACAACAACATGAGGTGGGCTCTTCAGTTTTGGAAGGTCACCTATCCACTGGATGCTTTTTTGGGAAACCTAGCTGAAAGGAGAGGGGGAAAACTAAGAAAAGAAAAGAGGAGTATGTCGGCTAGAGGGGAGAGAACCGAAGATAGAGTGAAGGAAATGTGAAAGGAGCTGCTTCATTAGAATTTTAACGTAGCTGGGGTTGAAGGAAGAAGAAAAAAAGAAACAGAGGTGGGAGTGAAATAGAGAGATGAGATAGGAGGTTGAAGAAGAAAATAAAGGAAAGAAATTGAGAGAGTTGCGGTTTGGGAGTGAGCAATTGAAAGCTTGCAAGTTGAAACGTGAATGGTGAAGTTATCCATTGCATTAATTTGTCACATCACTCAATAGTACCGTGAATAGAGAGCTGCTAGAAACAAAGATAACTGCGCGAGAGAAAGCAATTTACGTGAATAATGAAGTGAACTCTCACGTTTATTTATCCTATTAGCTACAGTGGGAAGCAACACAAAAATAGTGGAGGCGTGAAAGAAGGGTTACGGCTAGAAAAGAGAGAGGAGTAGGTGGCTTGGCTTGAAAGAAGAAGAGCTGTGGCTAGGCTGGTGTGAAGGGAGAGTAGCTGCGCTGGAGTGGCTTGTAGCAGAAACAAGGAGGACGACAAAGTGGAGACGTGAATAGTGCAATTAGACTAAGAACCTCAACTCTTTATTTGTCCCATCAATAAATAGTGGGAGAGTGGTGTGAAATAGAATAAAAGAGATAACATTACTGTGGAACCAAAGGGAAAGTCAACTTTAGTGGTTATTTTTCCTTCAATCTTTTTACATAAATGGAGGCTATTAAGGTTGATTGTTAGAGCTTGAAGATGGAAATAGAAGGTTAAATCACCTGACGCTGATTCAGAGGTTAAATCGAGGCCAAGGAGCACATTAAGTGTATAGTGTTGTGAATTGTTATCTACTCTCTTTTTATATTGTTACGTTATTTTGAATGAATTGATTGAGTATTTGTATGGTTTTAATGCTCTATTGAATCATTTTTATGACTACCCATTGCTAGATCTTGAATGTGATACGTAATAGTCATATGAAAGATTGTTTACAACAACTAACGGTACTTAATCATTAGAAATAATGTAGCTTAAGTTAAATAGTCTGTGCTTGCGTGATTATTGCTTAAATTGATATGTTTTTCTTAATTGTAATGCTGCTGTTTGGATAAACTTAGAGAGCCTGTTCTAGGTTTCCCGATGGTTAGGGTTAATTAACGAATGCTTCATAATTAACTAAAACTTAAGGAAAAATCAAAATTAATAGAGCTTGTTATTAATTCACGATCAATAGTCTAAAAGGAGTAAAGATGATAACTCAACAACATTCGTGAAATTGTGCTTAGGTTGAGATGAAACCAATGAATCGGTATTCAATTTATTTATAGACTTTATCCTTTTGTTACAGTTTAATTTTATTTATTTTTATAGATTCAGTTTTATTTTATTTTTTAGTTTGTTTCAAATTGAAATTCCCCATATTTACTTAAGCAGATAATTTATGAAAGTATTTGATATTAATCCTTGTGGGATCAACCTAGACTTATTACTATCTATAGTTTAGTCTAGTTATTTTGGTAGCGTTACGATGTTCAACCATTAAGGGGCGAGAAAAACATGAAGAATAAGTTAAGAGATCTGATAGAAAACTACATCCAATTCAAACTTGCAAGCAGATTCAATAAAAGAGAAAGGGTGATTTAGAATTACAATTTCTTTGTTTTCTATTAGTTTTTCTGCATGTTTGTTATTGATTTCGTTTTATATAAGTAACTAAACTTGTTTAATTTCTATATGTGATGAACCTTAGTTTGTGATAACAATATAATTTAATCTTTTATTCAATGCAATTATATTGATTGATTTATTGATATTCAATTATGCATTTTATTCTTGTTATAATATATTTGAAATATTAGTGCTTGATTTGATTTCATATGATTAAGATTCATAAATTGTCTTGTATGAATAGATATACCATTATAGGAAGGATTTGCATGCAAACCTAGAGATAGGTCGAAATAAATCTTCTGGATTAGGTTCAAACTTAATAGCAGAATTCATAAATCGATAAAGTAATCCTCAGGGTTTTAACTAGAAAGATTTATGTTAATCAAATAATGGATTAATTTTTAACGGTCTTGAGAAAGATATTAACATAAGATAGGAATTTTCATGGTCTAATAATTAATAATATAATTGCATGATATAAGGTTAATATTTAATGATTCTTTGGGGTAATTCATCACTAGATACTATTATTTGATATTGATTTTTCTAAGTACTTTCCTCTATCTTGCACTAAGAATTGTTTTAATTCTTAGGTAGTTTGTTTATTTTAGTTTTTAATTAAAAACCAAAAATCTAATTCGTAGGTTAGAAGATAGAAAAAGGGTAATTACTAGTACTTATAGTCTTTATGGCATCGACCTGTATTTATTTGTGTTAGCTACAGCTATGCCGTGCACTTGTAGTAATTTTAAATATTGATATAAAACAATATCAATCAGCTCCATCAATAGGGATACTAGAAGTGACAAAGAGAGGCAACAAGAGTCTTCAGAGATATCTAAACAGGAAGAGTCAAAAGTCAAAAATATTTTACACATAATAAAGAAGAAGATCAAATAATGGAAACATCAAGTTAATTCCAACCTTCCATAATTTTCAGATCAAAGCTTTCAAGCTTATTCATTAGTTTCTTATTCTTTCCATTATCTTGAATGTCAATTATGATTGTTTGTGTTTTGAACATGATTAAGGGATTTTAAACTTATATTAGGGTTTATTATCAAATTGTTTTGCTAACTTTTATCTTGTTAAATTCAATATATGATGCTTTGCTGTATTTGTCATACTTACAATTGATAAGGAATCGAGAGATTGAATGAAAGTTATATTTTTAAAGTCGCCCAACGAGAGTTGGTACCTTAATAAACTTAAAAACATAAAATTAATAAACAATTGAAAAGAGATCTAAATTGTAAGTTAATTATCTTTACGATTACTTCAAATCCAATCAAGTAATTATGAGTAGTTTTATTAATTGAGAGGTTGCAATTCAACTGTTATCTATTTCAATTGGGATTATATGGTTAGATCTCAAGAGAGAGTAATCAAAACCTTAGGAAATCTAGGATCAAGCATAATTGGATTAACAAGACAAAGGGAAGATAAAACAAGGATAGAATAGCCCTTAAGTTTCCATTATTAATTAACTTTACTCTTATTGCTATCTTTACTGATTTAGCTATTAAGTTTTATTAGTTTATTTAATTTTAGTTAATTTGTTTCATTTTCAATTAAGTCAATCTTTTATTACCTTAAAAAATGCATTCAAATTGTTAGGTGACTAACCTAATCCTCGTGGAATGATATCTTGTGTACTGCAATATATGATTTGTATACTTGTAGTATTACATACTTTAAAACGAGCAAATAGAAAGCACCTAAATTAAAATTTTTGATATGTTACTATTAAGTTTACTTTGAAGAATTTTTTTATTGTGGTGAACGTAGAGTTATAAAATTGTAAGGTATTATATAAAGGGGTGTGAAGGTTAGAAAGGGTTTTTGACTTCTACGAAATTTCATTATGTTAATATATATCTACTTAAGAACTTTTGGCTCAATTAGTTTGTTTGATTCAATTAAAATTGTGAGAATAAAATTGATCCAAAACATGAATTAGATTTTTATAATTCATACTAAAAAGTAATTGAAATATAATAAATTCATCATGCAATAAATAATATAATAATTCAAGTAAACAATATTATGTTAAACATGAATATATCATTAAAACAAAAATAGAGTAAAACAGAATTTTAGAACCGTAAAAACTAAATTAGAGAGACATGTTGAGGAGCAACCAACAAGGAAGAGAGAATAGAGAGGTTCAATTAAGAAGAAACACAAAGAAGAACAGAGAAAAGAGAGAAGTTATGTTGAATGAATATGAGAGGAAATATAATTCTATTCACTTAATTGTTTATTTAATGCTCTTGATATTAGATTCCAAGTCAAACCCATACCCTACTTAGGAATAAAAATTTAGGATTATTTAAAATCCATTCCAGATTTACCATTCCTTACCTCATTTATTGCTAGTAACAAAACAATTAAAAAATAAAAAATCAAAGTTGCATTCCATTCCTACCTCTTCATTACTCCTTACTAAATGAGTCCTTGTATATTCATATGAAAAAGTAAATAAACATATATCAAGTTGGATTTAGTTCTCCCTATGAGTATCATATGAGGAGATTTAGACATTGTCCATCCTCTTACTAAGATATGCATAAAAATGAGTATTTGCATACTTTCATGAAAAATATAAAATATACTTGTATCTTTTTTCTCATTAATTTGCCTTTTCTCCCATACAGAAGGAGATTAAGCCAAAGCTCTTCAATATCATCATCTTTTTCTTTATCATCATTGCTTACAGAAGAATCATCTTCTTTTCATATAATAAATATTTAAAGTAGAATAAACAATTTTTGAAAAATAAAATACAACTATTTATATAAATTACCTAAAATAACTTCTTTGTGATTATCAAACTTTAAAAAGTAATAAGAAATTCTATTGTATTAGGACTGAGTGAAGTACAAGATGGCTTACTATTTTTTAGTCAAAATAGATGCGGACTTCAAATACATTTTAGAATTAGGAATATCTAAAAGATCTTTAGCTAACATACCCAAAGTAGGGAATATTTTAGAAGTCACATTCCAATTTCTAATTTATTAATGTCACTATTTGGATATATAACATACTCTTTAATTAAATATTTAATTTAGATTGCTTAAGTTTAAGATGGAAAATTAACCTTAAATACTTTTTGTAGTCAGATTCTCACTTACTTTATTATTATTCAAACTAGTATAAGATTCAGTATTTAAAGTGGAGTTATCTTTTCCATTACTTTTTGTAACATTGAAAAATCATAAGTAAGGTCTTTTTCATTTTTGAATAAAATTAATATAGTATAATTATCATAAATTATAAAGTAGCAAAAGTGATGATAAGTTCATTTATAATGAGGCTCCAAAATAGTAACATATGATAGTAATAAAGAGTAATCTAACCAGGACTTGCCAAATTTCTTATGCATCTTAAAGATCATATTAGCCATTTAGGTTTTTCTGTATCATTTTTCAAATATTTTTTAAATTTTCATACACCATTAAAGTAAAACATTTGATGTTGGATATTTTGAATAAGAAAAGAATAATTTCACATTATAAAATACTTTTAGCAACTTATGAAGAACTTCTACTTTATGTAATTTATCATCAATAAGCAAAAATTAAAAAATTCTTTTTCTAAGCGCATCTAATGAATTAAAACATTATTGTAATATAAAGCATGAACAATTATAATATAAGTTGAATTCCCCGTTGTGCATACATTACTCTTTAATTTCTTCATCACATTCAAATGAAAAATTTTAGAAGCCATCTCAAAAACTTCTTAAGTTTTGGGGTAGACTTATTCAAATGCTTGAATCCATTTTAGATTTTTACAAATGCCAATTATTTTTAGTCATACTTGCATAACAAGATTTAAAATGTGACAAGGACATCTAATTTGAAAAAATTGTCCATTGCAAAGTAATGATTTACTTGTATTAAGGTGAAAACTGGGAAACTTGACCATATGTTCGTTATAACAAACATTATCTAAAGAGATTGATAAAATCTTTTTGTCAACCTTCCATTAAGCTATTTAAAGCTACTTCGTTCATAATTGATAATCCATTAAAAGGAGGTTTTAAAACCTTAAAAAGTATTATCCTTTTCTACAACTTCCACTTGTTATCAATAAAAAGAGAAGTAATGCATGCATATTATTCCTTTGATAGTTTAGTCTTACAATTATTAGAATTCAAACAAATATGACTAGGAGATTTGAATAATTCTTTCTATATTAATTCTCTTTCCTATTTAATATAAGACATTATATATCATGTTTGCATGTGACCTTGCCATATTATATGAATCCTTAAAAGAATGTAACTTTGGTAACTTGTCTCTTTTATTTTTCAAAAATTATAAATATTGACATTACATTATATGTGTATTTCAGCTTCATCTTTATACGATTTTTCAAAACTTTCCAATAATTTGGTTTTGTTTCTAATAATTTATTTCATGTATGAGTCCTTTTCATCATATAACATTACTTTAAGCCAAATTTTATATGAAAATATTCAACATTAGAAACATGAACTTTCATCGCCTTATTTGGTTCAACAAGACCAAGTGTTTTTGGTCAATCAGTCATTGTCACTTTTTCCATAGATCAACTAGTCCTTGATAATTAAACAAAGACATAAATCTTACTTTTGTTCCACTTATTCATGTGGTGGTTCTTATAGATGATGATTGAGAAGACATTTAGTCATAGTTACGCAGTTTATAATTGTACTAATCATTGTTATATATAAAAATAAGAAGGAATCCCAAATAATTGATCTCTACTAAACAATTTTTGATTGTTAAACCACTCAAAATTAAAAGATGAATTGTTAGGCCCTATTTTCGAATTCTAACTTGTGAGTTAAACGTGAGTGCATCACTCTGTATGGTTCTTTTAATGGAACATCATTAGCCAACCTAGGTTCATCTTCATTCTTATAACATCCCAAAATTTCATATTTGAACACTTGATATACGACAATCCATACTTATGTTTATATCCTTAATCATCACCCTAACATATCACTCATTGTTATCCTTTATTTTCACATCAAACTAAGTACATTTCAAGCTCCATTCAAGCCTAAATGTATCGGATAAAAGCATTGATAAGTTTACAATTTATATATGTACATGATTTGGGACAATTTGCATAACATTCACTATGGATGCCAGATTAAGGTCAATCAAGCATAATTTCGAAGAGAACTTCGAGTTCTACAACTTCTATGAAGACCCCAATGAGAGATTTTGCCATCTAGAGGTCAAAATTGCACATTTATAAAACTATCCCCAAAATTTCCACTTACCAGACATATGTCCTTTCCAACGGACATGCACTGAGCTGGGATACTAAAATTCTCGACGAGGTATGCCCAACGGACACTTACAGGTAAAATTCCAAATTTCCAACTCCTACAAGTTACCTATGTCTCATCTTATGCATATCTATCATTTTTAACTCATTTTCCTCCTCGTTTTCCCTTCATTTTCCCTTATATTTCAACTCAGTATCATTTATAACTAAAACATAATCTATGTTTGGTCATTAACCCAAAAATATAACCTTCAAACTTATACACATTCATCATAAATTTCTACACTTGTTCAACCCCATTTATTACCCTCATTTCATCTCTAACTGATTACACTACTTCTTCCCATTTCAAGACATCATAGTACTCTTATTCTATTATAACAAATTAGAAAAGGCTATAAAGTGTCCTGTATGTACTTTGTGTAGTATCACTAACTTATAACAATCATATCCTTCAAATCTGATCTCAAAAAATTATGTACTTTATATCATTGGAAAGTTAAAAGGATAAACTACAACTTCTAAGAAGACAACCTAATACAAATCAGCCTAGATTAATATAATTTTTCCCCTGAAGTTAGAACATAGATTTTGCCCCTATGAATGCTTGAAAATGCAATATGAAAACTTGGAAAATCATAAGCAAAACATACATATATTTCATTAACAAGAAAAGAAAGAGTTTTATAAAGCTTTAATGGGTATTTCAAGACCCAAATACACATTGATCTCTTAATCAAAAAGTACAAAATATACATGTGAATGATACTTGAAATGCGGCTAAGTCTTGAACTTTTCCTACACCAACTTAAATACAAAATATGCAGATTTGGAGTGATGCCTTGACTTTCGATCACTCGATCTCTTGCTCGTCACCTAGAGATGGGGAGGAAGGGAGTGAGCTAAAAGCTTGTGGGTAACAAGTTTATAGTGGAAAAACAAGCAAACCATTGAAAATATTCATTATCGTAGTAAAATGCTTTGCAAGTATAAAACTTGTATTTCCCAAATTCTTAAACTTGTCAAATGCATCATAAACAACATAAGACATATATTTCTCAAATTCTCAAACTTGTCAAACACATCATAAACAACATATGACATGTACTTCTCAAATTCTCAAACTTGTCAATAAATTCATACACAACATAAGCAATCATAATGGTTTGGATAGTCTATATACACGAGGGAGTTCTTGTAAAGCTTTGATAAACATGAGGGAGTTCTTGCAAATCTTCGGTAAACATGAGGGAGTTCTTGTGAATCTATTGTAAACATGAGGGAGTTCTTGCGAATCTCTGGTAAACATGAGGGAGTTCATAAAAGAGCTCTATGTCATTAGTGGGTAGGTGGGAAAAATACTCATGGCTCATTAACTCAATTATAATATAAACATGTAACCCACCTAGATTCCTTGCTTAAAAACTTGCATAAAATTACCCCTCATCTTGCTCCTTTTTCAATTCAATAGGAATACCAATTGAGAACTAAAAAACCATATTCACTAAAATTGATTCTAGAATACTTAAACCCATGTTTTTCCTAAGCATCATGAACCAAAACCATTCCAAAAATCCAAAGGATTAAAAATGCTTACTTTGAATCTTCACCAAACAAAGACATGTTTGGCTCAAATAGAGGCTCTTTTCTTCCTCTTTCTATTTCCCTTCTTGAATACCCTCAAAATCACTCTTGAACACTAAGAAAGATGACCCTAACTTGCCTTCTCTCTTTTTCTCTCATGGATGTCTCTCTCTCATTTCTCTCACTTCTCTCTCTTCTGTTTTGTTTTTTCACTTCTTTCCCCCTTCAATCATGTTTTTTTTCCTTCTAATGTACAAGACACACTTTTCCCTCTTCCAATTCTACCCTTAATGAGTGCTAAAAGTCAATCCTACCCTTCCTTTAATGCTTCATGACTTTTAATCTTAAGTGACATGCCATAATTGCCCTTAACATATTCTACTACTTTAATTTCACTAACTCGTGAAATAAAATCTTACTAACACTAATAAATAATTAAACTCCAATAATTATTCTATCATGACCTCATAATTTATTCTAAGGAAAAAATTTAAATCCTATGTTTATTTCACAAAATATCATGCTTAACTCAACCAAAAAAATTTTTGGGCCAACATTTCTCCCCCTCTTAAAAGAATTTCGTCCTTGAAATTCTTACCCGAGTCATTGAAGAGGTGTGGATACCTCTCCTTCATAGCTTCCAAGGGCTCCCACGTGAGCTTTTCCTTAGAATGGTGTTTCCACAGGACTTTAAGTAGTTGAACTGTCTTGTTTCTGAGAACCTTTTCCTTAGTATCCAGAATCTCCACTGGAGTCTCCTTATAAGTCAGATCATCTCTCAGTTGAACCTTAGTGGTCTGAATGATGTGGGAGGGATCTAATCTATACCTCCTTATCATGGAAACATGGAAGATATCATGTATCTGTGATAATTATGGTGGCAACGCCAATCTATAGGCCGGTGATCTATTCCTCTTAGTAATCTCGTAGGGACCAACGTACCTTAGGCTCAATTTTCCCTTCTTGCCAAACCTCATAACTCCTTTCCAAGGAGATGTCTTAAGAAAGACTTTCTCACTAACTTCATACTCCATTTCCGTTCGATGTGCATCAGTATTGCTCTTCATTCTATCTTTGAGCCTTTGCCTAATTAGATTGACCTTGTCAACTGTAATCTAGAGTAACTCTGGTCATATTAATTTCCTTTCTCCTTCTTCATCCCAGCATATAGGAGTTCTGCATTTTCTTCCTACAGTGGTTCATAAGGAGACATCTGAATGCTCGAGTGGTACGAATTATTGTAAGCAAATTCGACAATTGGCGAGTGCTCATCCTAAGCACCTTTGAAATCCATCACACATGCCCTCAGCATTCCTTTAAGGGTTTGAATGGTCTTGTTAGATTGACCATCTGTTTGGGGCTGGAAAGTAGTGCTAAAATTTAACTTGGTCCCCAAAGCTTCTTACATGTTTTCCCAAAATCTCAAACTAAACTATAGAATCTGGAGTCCCATGTAGTCTCACTATCTCATAAATATACTTCTTTACTAGCACATGTAGAGAATCAGTCTATTTAATTGCTAGAAAATGGGATGACTTCGTCAAACAGTCTACAATAACCCATATGACATTATGCTTCCTACCAGTATTGGGCAAACCCTTCAGAAAATACATGGGTATCCTTTGCCATTTCCACTCAGGAATGGACAATAACCTTAACTTGCCTGAAGGTGCCCAGTGTTTAGCCTTGACTTGCTGACACACTAAACACTTGCTTACATAGTCTGCTACACCCTTCTTCATACCTTTCTACTAGAAATGCTCTTTCAAATCTATGTACATCCTGGTGCTATCTAGGTGCATGACATAAGGCGCATTGTGTGCCTCATTGAGTATCTCATCCTTTACCTTCTTGACATTTGGAATACAAAGTCTATTGCCTATAACCATAAGTCCATCATCCCTCACTTCCACTTCAGATTGCTTGCCATTCTTAATTTCTTCTCAGAGCTTGTTCAAATTTGCATTTTGTTTTTATAACTCCTTAACTTTCTCTCAAAGTATCGGTCTTACTCTGAAATTAGCAATAATGCAATCAAGTTCCTCCTATTTCAAGCTTATTCTAAGCTTAGCCATCTCTTCCAACAGTGGTAGATAAATCATCTGAACATGGGCTATAGAGAATTTCCTATTCAAGGCATCGACCACTACCTTTGCCTTTCCTAGATGGTATTCAATCAACAAATCATTATCCTTAAGTAACTCTAACCCTCTTCTCTGTCTCAAATTCAACTCTTTCTAGCTTAATAAGTACTTGAGACTTTTATGATCTGTAAAAATCCTTGTCTGAACACTATATAAATAATGTCACCAAATTTTCAAGGCAAAAATTATTGCCGCTAATTCTAGATCATGGGTCGTGTAATTCAATTCACAAGGCTTTAGCTGCTGTGAGGCATAAGCTATTATCTTGTCTTCTTATATCAACACACAATCCAAACCCTTTCTTGAAGCATCACTATAAACTGTATAGCCCTCATCTCTCATAGGCAAGGTTAAAATTCGAGAACTCATGAATCTGTGCTTAAGCTCCTCAAAGCTCTTCTGACATTCATCACTTTAGATAAACTTTTGATTTTTCCTTAATAACTTGGTCATTAGAGCAACTATCATAGAGAATCCTTCCACAAACCTCCTATAATATCCTGCCAAACTCAAAAAGCTTTTCACTTCTGCCACTGTCTTTGGTGCATGCCATTTCACCACTGCTTCAATTTTCCTCGAATCGACATGTAACCCATGCTTCGAAATTAGGTGCCCAAGGAATATCACCTTATGAAGCCAAAATTCACACTTGCTGAATTTTGCATAAAGCTCCTTCTCCCTTGATGTTTGCAATACTATCTTGAGATGTTCCTTATGTCTCTCTTCGCTCTTGAAATAAACCAAAATGTCCTTTATAAATACTATGACAAATTGGTCCAGATATTCCTTGAAGGCCCTATTCATGAGATCCATGAACACAGCTGGAGCATTGGTCAATCCAAATGGCATGACTAGGAACTCATAATGCCCATAATGTGTTCTGCTTGTGTACATCAGATTCCCCTAAGATCAATTTTGGAGAAGACCTTTGCTCCTTGTAGCTGGTCAAACAAATCATTGGTTCGTGCAGAGGACACTTGTTCTTAATGGTCACCTTATTGGGCCTCTGGTAGTCAATGCACATGCACCATGTTCCATCCTTCTTTTTAACAAACAAAACTGGCGCTCCCCATGGTGATGGACTTGGCCTTATATACCCCTTCTCTAACAGTTATCCCAATTGTTCCTTAAGCTCCTTCAGCTCAATTGGAACCATTCTATATGATGGTATGGAAATGGGTGCATTACCTGGAATTAGATCAATGGTGAATTCAACTTCTCTTACTGGTGGCAAACTAGGTAAATCTTCTGGAAACACGTCTGGGAATTCCCTCACAATAGGAAAATCTTCTAACTTTCCTTCGTTCACCTCGGTGTCCACAACGTGTGCCAAGAAGGCTTCACACCCTTTTCTCATCATCCTGTCAGCTAGCAAAGCTGAAATAATTCTTGGTGATGGTGTTATAAATTCTACCTTAAAAGTCACCTTCTTACCCTGGCAAATATCAAATTCTACCTCTTTGAGACTGCGATCTAACTTTGCATGATATTTCTCCAAGGTATCCATTCCAAATATCACATTTAGGCCCTTTAAATCTAAAGGCATTAAGTCCACTACCAGTCTAGCACCATCAATAAAGAGTTCTCAATCTTTATATGCTTGACTTATTATCACATTCCTCCCCACAGGAGTACTAACAGTCAATGGACTATCCAATAGCACCAAATGAACACCATGTAATGTCATGCTTGCAGAAACAAAAGAATGTGCGAAGCCAGAATCAATCAATAAATATACTTCTGAATCAAATAACTGTGCCATACCTGTAACAACTTCAGGTGCAACTGTAGCTTCATCTCTGGTCATGGCAATCACTCTTGCCTATGCTTGACCCCTTGGCCTTCTTGGATTCCTTGCTTAAAAACTTGCTTAAAATTTCCCCTACTCTTTCTCCTCTTACTTTACTTGATTTCCTTCAACATTGGCAAACTTCCAATTCAATAGCAATACCAATTGAGAACTCAAAAAGCATATTCACTAAAATTGATTCTAAAACCCATTTTTTCCCCCTAAGCCTCGTGAACCGAAACCCTTCCAAAAATCCAAAGGATTAAAAATGCTTACCTTGAATCTTCACCAAACAAAGACATGTTTGGCTTAAATGGAAGCTCTTCTCTTCCTCTTTCTTTTCCTCTTCTTGAATAACCTCAAAATCACTCTTTAACATTAAGAAAAAATGAAACCCTAACTTGCCTTCTCTCTTTTTCTCTCATGGACGTCTCTCTTTCACTTCTCTCTCTTTTGTTTCGTTGTTTCATTTCTTTCCCCCTTCAATCACGTTCTTGTTCTTCTATTGTACAAGACACACTTTTCCCTCTTCCAATTCTACCCTTAATGAGTGCTAAAAGTCAATCATACCCTTCCTTTAATGCTTCATGGCTTTTAACCTTAAGTAATATGCCACAATTTCCCTCAACATATTCTACTACTTTAATTTCACTAACCACTAAACACAAAATCTTACTAAAATTGTAATAAATAATTAAACTCCAATAATTATTCTATCATGAGCTCATAATTTATTCTAAGGTAAAAATTCAAATTCAATGCTTATTCCATAAAATGTCATGCTTAACTCAACCAAAAAAATTCGGGGGCCAACGCGAATCCTTTCCTCCAATTGCATATTCTAAACCATAATATAAAGATTTTAAGTAAAGACTATCATTTCCTTATTTAGATTTAGAAAACTAATAATCTTCAAGATGTTTACAACAACAACAACAATAACATCAACAACAATACCAATAATCCAGTAAAATTTAGCTGAACGCAGAGTCTAAAAAGGTCTAGTAATGGGCAACCTTACTCCTAACTAGTAGAAAGGCATTTAAGATGGATCTGAATTATATTTCACTAACAAAGTATTGGTATAAAGAAAGTTAAAAAAATATAAAACTCATACCTATAAAGTTTTGTGTCTTTTATTCTATTCATCTATCTGTAATATGAATAAATAATTTTAAGTTAACATAAATTTAGGATATTTTTAAATATAAGTTTGGCTAAATTTTTTAAATTTTTTATAACTTAAAGTTGAGCCTTAAATTTTTAGGCATAAATTTTTAAACTCCAATTCAATCCATAAGTTGATTTTCGAAATCTAAACTATCTAATTTTTGGGTTTAACTATTGGGGTTGTATAACCTAAGTCAATTTAGGCAGGTTTAGTCTCCAAAATTAATGTATTAATTTGTTTGTAATGACCAACGCTTCATTACACAATCTTACTCTATTTGTATAAGTTAAAATACTATAATGGACAATCTATTAATTCATATATATTTTTTAACATGTAAGAGTCTTCCTTAAACTATGACCTCCTTCCATAAGTTCATAATATATTAATTTAATACCTTTTAAAGGTGTCTCCATAATTTTTTAAACATTTTCATACGTTTAGAATCTTAACCCAAATTTAAAATTTTAAATACACACACATATATGTAATATTCATTAAGAATGAAAATAAAACAAATATAAATATAAATGGCTATAATCTAATAAGATAACTTTTTCAACATCTACATTTAAAGAGGAAAATCAATTAATTAATGATTGTCCTATCTACACAGCTATAGACTAGGAGACATTTTCTTTATATCTCCTTTTTCTACTTAAGAACAACAAAAATGGTTAGAATCTAATAAAATTGTTTTTGTAATGGCTGCAATCAATTGCTCATTCAATCAAATTAATTAATTCAAAATTTTGAATCACAATTTTATATAAACATAAGCTGAAAGTAGGCTAAAGTTTCCATCTAATCATGAACTGTTTTAGAAGGATTAGGTAATCGAATTATCACCCCACTCTGTATTGACAGATACCCACTTATAAGTAAAGCCACTCCACCAATTATCATAAAACATAAAAGATGCCACAAGATTTTTTTTACCACTATTTTGGGGAGGTAATGGGTGGGGGCTAAACTTATTGTTCAAGTCTGGTTTAAATGTTTCTTTCTAGTCTAAGTCAATTTACAACCTGATCAAGATAAGGTTACTTATCTAATGCCTAAGATCAAGATTAGGTTATTTATCTAAAGCCTAAGTTCAAGTATGACAAAAAAATTAATTAAATGAAATTAGATTTTTTTTGAACAATTTCACATATTTTTATTTTATTTATGTTTATCAACTGTTCTTATGCTTTTAGAAATATACATTAAAAACAACATTGAAGATGTAGGTTTTGTTCTTATCTACTTGTGAAAATGACCATTTACAACCATCTCATTGGTGCAACAACTAGGAAAACTGTAAAATAAAACTTTATTTCGTGACTGTGTTCTTTTAGATCTTCAAGGAAGGAAACTGACTGTTGAATCTTTCTTTGTTTTAGATCATTAAACTTTAGCATACATTGGAATTTTTAACTTTATATACTGAAACATAAAAATTTAGAAACATGGTGGCTGCCAATTGTTGCCTTATTAATGTTAATAATGAATGTAGTAAGGACTTTAATATATCATCGTGTTGTTATTGCCTGAGTTCTCATCGTTATTGCACACAACATTAAGAGTGTGTGGAGTGAGTGGAAGGATAGTGTTGACGATGGCAATGAGGAAGCTTACACTATATCATCATCTTTCTACCATTGTTTGTTAATGCTTTTCTCATTAGGGATGGCAATAGGTTGGATCGAGCTTGGACCTAAGCTTGAAATTGAGCCCAATTTAGCTTGATTAAACATTTTTTATCTTTTAAGTTAAAAAATGATGGCATTTCTAGAGCGGCCCGATACTTATAACAAAAATCAACGTCATTTTTTGTTTTTTTAATAATTATTGGGCCTTAGGTCGGGGTAGTCCAAGACCTAATTTTTTAAAAAAAATTGGACTTGAGGCCCGATAAACCAAGGTTAGATTTAAATGTCATCTCTCCTCTTCGTTACAGTCACCTTGAACATCTCTCCACCTTTATAAAGGCCCTGAACCTGAAGGGTCAATGTAAAAATTTTCAAGGAAACTTGGTCTCTCACCGGCAACATGGTTTTAGAACTTATGACGAAATTCTTTAGTAAAGGTGCACTTCTCAAAGAGATCAATAAGACTTTTGTAACTCTTATACCAAAAAATGGTGAGTTGGATAACTTTGCTGATTTTAGACTAATTGCTTGTATTATTCCTTGTACAACATCATTTCCAAGCTTATAGCTCAAAGGCTCAAAGGAATTCTTTACAAGCACATTAGCCAGGCTCAAAGGAATTATGGAAGCATTATTGGTGATAACATTTTTATACTTCAAGAGCTCATTACCAATTACTCTAAGAAGAAAAACAAACCCAATTTTCGTATCAAAATTGATCTCGGGAAAGCATATGACAACGTTGATTAAAGCTTCATCACAAATATTATACATGCTATGGAATTTCCAGGAATATTCATACGGTGATTGAACAATGGTTAATGAATTATTCTCATATCATCTTGATGAATGGAAAAACTGCCAAGTTTTTTCTCCAAGTAGTAAGGGGATCATGAAGGAGATCTTTTATCTCCATATATCTTTGGCTCGTTGTTGCAAACTATACATAAGATCATTTATAATGTGTGGCATGGATGAGGGATTTCAATTCCACTTTAAATGTGGTAAATTTAAACTAAGTAGTCTTTGTTTTGTAGATGATGTGTTTCTGTTTTCAAAAGTTTGTGTCGTTTCCATCTCCACCATGATTAAAGATTTGAAGATATTCTAAAGAGCCGTAGGACTTTAAGTCAATTGTTTTAAAAGTAATATCTTTTTTTTCCTAAAAGTGCCTCGGATCTTCAGCAATTGATTTCTTCCTTAACTGGGTTTTAGTTACAAGATTTCTTTATGAAATATTTGGGTATCCCCATCTCTCCATACAGATTAAAAGCTAGCGATTACAATGAACTACTTAATCAAATAGAAGCTAGAATCTCAGCTTGGAACTCTAGGCATCTTTCATGAGTAGGGAGAATACAAATTATCAACTCGATTCTCATTTCTATCACCAATTATTAGGAAGCCCACTTATCTTCCCTAAGATCAATCTTGAAAGCCATTGCTAGTATGTTTAGTAACTTCTTATGGATAGGCAACAAGGAGAAAAGTCACTAAAATATGGTGAAATGGAAAGAAATATACACTCCTAAGAGTTGAGGTGGTTTGGGAATTTATTCCATTAAAACCATAAACTCAATCTTGGTCACCAAAAGGCTATAACGACTAATGGAGGGCAAACAATCTCTTTGGTATAGGTGGATAGGTAGTTAATTCATTAAGAATAGGAGTATCTAGGTAATAGATTGTTCACACTTTCCCTCTGCTACTCTTAAATCCATTCTTAAGATGAGGGATAAGCAGAAAGCTAACTTTATGGCTCTGATAGGTAATGGGAGGAATGCCAATTTTTGGTATGATAACTAGCTTTCAGATGGACCATTGATTAACTCTAATGTAGTTAATTCCTTAAAGAGCTCAATACCATTAGATGCGTCAGTTGCTACGGCATTACAAAGCAAGGAAAAATGTCAGAATTCCACACTTCCTAACTTTCTAGCTAACGAAATCCACGAAATTTACTGCAATATTAAAAAAATAAATACATTCAGAGACACTTATATGATGGTAAATTTTCAAATTGCTCTTGCAAGAAGTTAATTTTCAAATAACTTCCCAATTTGTCATAGACTAAAGCTATCTGGTCTAGTCATCATCAACCTTGAGCAGCATTTACTTTATGGATCAGGATGAAATGCAGATTAAGAACAATCGATAAGATAGCCAAATACACTCAACTCACCAATTGGTGTGGTTTATATAGAGAAGCAAAGGAAATTAACACGCATTTATTCTTCAAATGTCATTACACTAGATACATAAGGAGGGAGCTTCGTATCAAATGCAAAATAATGACTGAAATTGATAATCTAGATAGCATCCAACACATCAATCGAAGTACAAAAATAACACCACCTGTAAATGCTTTTGAGTAGTTCTATCTTCGACACTCACATCTATAAGGGATGAGAGAAACTTCAGAACTTTCCAAGACAAAAACAACTACCAAGAGCAGTTTATAAACAATTGTTATAACTAATTAGGCTCTAAATTAGCTTACAAAAATGAAAATTTCAACACTCACAATACCTCTTTGTATATTGGAATGTGTAGATTTATGACACAATAAGTGATGATTCAATTTGGGACACTAAATGAATATTGTTGCTCATATAGGGGATGCTAACAACTTGCATGGTGGAAATCATGCCAGCATATAAGGTGGAATGCCAACAACTTGCATGGTGGGACGTTAATAGCCATTGACGAGTATGTCTGGGAGTGCAACTAGATTTGCTTGCAGTTAGAATTTATGTTTTAAGTTATACATTTTTCTGCTAAAGATTCAAGTGAAGTGTTCTTAGTTATTTCTAACTTGAGTCGACACACTGCTTTGTTAGTTGTAACAATTTTGATTCACCTTCAAGGCCTAATATATTCAAAAAATTCAAAAAAAGATAATCAACAATGTTTTGGTGGTTGTTGGTGCCTTTGATTATATTAGGATGTCATTTTTTAAAGGTAGAATAAGTTGCTTGAATATAGGGTTAAGGTATTATAATTAAAAGAGTAACTTATGTCTGTCTTTAGCCCAAAGCAACCCTAGAATAAATTTGTTTTACTACAAAGACAATAATCAATTTTATCTGGACACAAGTCAATGTTAATTTAAAGTCAAAATGAATTATGTTTTAATCCTAAATGTTAATTTAGACTTTATGCAATTAATTATTTAATTATTAAATTCAATAATGACAAATAAAAAATTCTATATTTGGGTCCTGCCAAATTAGTTGATTGTTGAGTATATATGGGTTTTACCTTTAAATTCATTAGAGCTTAACCAGGATTGGCCTTTGTCTTGGTATTAGTCAAGGTCAACCTATATTTATCATAAAAATTTAAAATTTAAAGAGGAATTTGGCTTATGTTAGTAAGAATCTAAGTTGTAACTATTTGATGAAATCTTCAACAACAACAATAATAACATCTTAATAAAAGTTCTGTTAAGACACAAGATTTGAAGAAGTCTAACAATATACAACCTGACCCTCAACTAGTGGAGAGGTTGTTTTCGATAGGTCCACAGAAAAAATTTCAAGACTAAAATAAAAGGATTTAAAATAAAATATATTTACATAAAGAATAATAAAATTTACATATTAAAATAATAAAACTAATAACAAAAAATAACAACAAAAATAAAAATAAAAGATAATAATATAAAATATAAATATAAATAATATAAAAAATAAAAATAAAAATAAAAATAAAAATAAATAAGCACTAACAAATAAAATATAAAAGTAATAAAATAAATAATAAAATAAAGGTAGATCAAGGTAAAGAATAAAAAGAAAAGATAAAATTGATGATGATGATGATGATGACGATGACGACGACTATGATGATGATGATGATCATCATCATCATCATCTTCATAACGATGATAATAATAATAATGATAATGATAATAATGATAATGATAATAATAATAATGATAATGATAATGATAATAATAATAATAATAATAATAATAATAATAATAATAATAATAATAATAATAATAACAAAAAATAAATACATATATATATATATATAATATAAAATAAATATAAACAAGTTGAAGAATAAAAATAAAAGATAAAATAAGTAAATAAATACATAAAAAAGAAGACAAATGAATAAATAAACCAAATAAGTCATTATAAGAAAATGTTTAGGCCAAGTAAGAAAATATTTAGGCTAAATAACTAAAAGGGAAGTATTATATATTAAATGTTTAGGCTAAATACAAGATATCAGATTCAAAGGAAAAGGTTTAAAAGACTTATGAGAAGAAAAAAGATCTGTCTATATGGGATCATCTACCTATATTCTAGTGAACCAAAGTTTCTTATTAAGGGCCACATCTTCAGTAAGTTTCAGCAGAGTCATATAATTTATGATTACCTCCCCCAGTTCTTCTTAAGCCTTCCTCTTGTTCTCTTATAGTCCTCAAGTGTAATTTTCTCACGTCTTCTCACTGGAGCCTTAGGATGTCTCCTCTTAACATGTCCAAACTACATAAGCCTTGTTTCTCTTAATTTTTCATCAATATTAGCCACCCTTAATTTGTCTCTTACCATTACATTCTTGACCTTATCTATTATAATATGGTTATACATCCAATAGAGCATCCTAATCTATGCATCATTAACTTATGATTATGTATATGTTTGATGGTCCAACACCCAGTCCTATAGAACATGGCCCAGCTCATCCCTAAATGATAAAAATATTTGATCAAATCTCTATAATCTCTTAATTTATTGAATGAAATTCTATATTAATTGATTAAAGACATGTTTAGAGGGCATATATGCTTAAATAATTAGTTTTTTTTTGTTGAGAAATTGTAATGAATTAAGCCTTAGAGGCAATCAAATGTTTATACAAGCTATAGAAAGAATTACAAAGGCACTAGCAAAAATTAAAAGACAATATGAAGATAATTGATGACAAGGTTAAACAGGTCTATATATTCCACATTTCAATCTAATATGCATGTTTGGGAGAAATGAGTTTGTGTAAACTGATGATTGTCTAATTTGCAAGTATAATTTTGGAACTATGCTTGATAGTGCTTCAATCCTAAAAAATTCAAAGGTTCCTCTTATCCCAAATAGATTTAAGAAGCAAGGAGAGTGCTATAAAGAAGCTTCAATGTGTAGGGTCATCACGCAACACAAAATGATCACACCAAGCAATAAAAAAGGTTCAACTATGAGGTAAATTCATCACATAGCATTTGTGTAGAATCATTATCCAGCTAGAATTTACAAACTCCTATTGGAAAAACAAGTTTTGATGGCTTTCCTTTGCCCGGTAATAAAGTATGTGTATATTTGGTATGTAGAGAAAAGTCCTCATTTTATCCTTAGGCGACAATTGTGTTTTCATAGCAAGCCACAAGGTGAGTGTAGCTTTTAGGTGGTAATGTTTAACCTATACCACTTAAGTCCAATGAAGAAAGTTATGCCACCTTTAGAGGAAGTCCCTGCACGATTTAAGGTAAACTAATGAAATAATTAGTTTGCCTTTATTAATTTTTAAATATTTATTAATATTTTTATTAATTTGAATGAATATTTCCTTATTAATTTAAACGGAATTAATTTTTCATGATCTTGTGACCGTTGTGCTTTGATAATATGCTAGTCTTATTTGATGCATTTCAACTTATTCAAAAGTGTTAAATACTATTTTTTTCTTGAATTATTTTTAGGAAAATAGTTGTAGTGAACAGGACCCTAAATTTAATACAAATTCAAATAAATCATGTGAATTTTATGCAGTCTAATTAGATCAGTATCAGATAGTGCCTAAACAGACCGAACATTGTATGTTATTTTTGTGAATAACATGATTCAAGGTCTTATATTTTTATGGTTATCAAGATTTTACTAGTATAATGAGTCAATATAAAGCACTTTACAAAGTGCTCATTCTCCTCATATAGTATATCAACACATATGTTTGGGTAGTCCTCACTTTCGTAAAAAAGCATTGGAAAAGGAAAGTGTTTAGAGGTCTTAGGTTTAGCTAATTATTGAAGGTATTATAGAGCTAATAACTTATATAAACTTTAACGATTCTTTAAAATCACTAATCAAATTAATTTCATGTAAGGTTTATCGTATTTCAAGAATTTAGTTAAAGAGCATTAGTGAAATTATTACAATCGTTAATATACGAATGTTATTTATTTAATGTTGCTATTTCATTTTTTATTGATATATATTAAAAAAGAGAAAAAATAGATAAATGAAAAAAATGAATCGAAAAGAAATAAAGAAAATAGAAGACAATCAAAAAATGAAAAAAGAGGAGAGACGTAAAAATGGGGAGTACTAACTTTATTACGTGAGAGGAAAGAATTAAGTGCGTTATTTATCATTTTTCTGAATTACTTTGAATGCTCAATTAGCTTTATGGTTTTAAACTACAATTGTCCTTTTTCCTACCATTAGCCAGACCCCATTACAACCAAAATAAAGACCTTTTGATTGATGTTTGTGTTTGATATGAGTGGTAGAGATTGGATTAGTAAGCAAGCCTATGGTAGATACCTTACATGAAATGAACAGTGAGTGAATATTTACTACCTTTGAATGCTTGAGAGGATAGAGAGTAGAGTGAGTGTCTGTCACACTTGTTGATGGTTCTTTGAATTGAAGTTCTTGTTGATTTTGGCTAAATATGCGAAGAATTGGTTGCTCATGGAGTATTATGAATTTCAAGTTCTTAAATTGTGTCTATGGAAATGATCGTTGATATTTTTGACTATTATTTGGGAAAATTATTGTTTCCATTATTTGTTTATTTATAGTATAGTGTTCTTTATTATGCTTGAGGACAGACATAGCTTTTATGTGATGTAATTATTGTGTCTATTTTCTATTGCTTTTAATTTCCTTCACATCCTAATTTTGGTTACAAATCTTTGTATTTTGATCCAAACGTGAGATAAATTGAGTAGAAATGATGTGAATATTGCATGAATGTTAATTGGATTATTTTATGAATTTTGCATATAGGTTGAACAGAAAATCACGTAAAGTTTGCATGAAAGAGAAATAATAAATAGAAAAAGAAAAAGAAAAGAAAAGTGATGACAAGTGTCACCACCTCACGATCATAAGTCACCACCTTAAAGGTGGTATGACTAAGATTTAACTAGTCAGGGTGACTTAACTAGTCACCCCTGTGCAAATTCTTAGACACTAACTTTGTGTCTGACACGTACAATTTGACCGCGTAATAACCCTACAAACCTAAACCTAAAGTTGGGCTATAAATAAAAGAGGAAGGATGTAGAAAAAGGGGGGCCGAAGCTATAAAAAAAATCCTACAAACACACCACCAAGGGATGACAGACTCATTCGGGAGGAACAAAGAGATGGAGAGAGAAGAGAGAAGCAGAGAAAGGAAACAGAGTGAGTCGGGAAGAAGACCAAAACAGCAGAGAGGTGGAAACTTGGGAGAGGTTGAAAGTGAGAGCTAGAGCTAAATCCCATTCAACCTGAGTGAACATTCATCTAGATGAGAAGTTGAGGCAAAAGGCGAGAGCCAAAGCTAGAGGCTTTAGAGGAACTGGCGATCTCCATAACTTTTCATCCGATGATTTGTTTACCTATTTTGTTCCTCATTTGTTGCTTTGTTTCTTTCATTTTACTATCTACAATTAATTGTCTTATAGTCATATTAGTTTAGCCGACTGTTATTTGTTTTCTTCTGATAGCCATTTGGTATTCACTATTTTGTTATTACTTTAATATTTTTGTTAACGGTAACATGCGATTAAAGTGTTTAATGATGATGAATGTTGTGATATCTGTGATGGGATGATCTCTTTCCTTAATAATTAAGGTAGCTATTTAGTTGAATATGCATGATTGGGTTACGGATATGTTGTCTTATTTATTGTTGTGGTTTTTAAACTGAATGAATGTAATAGAATGGCCAAACTTTGCATTATTTTAGCATTAAATGAAGATTCGAGAGATTAAGTTTAATACGGATCGAGAAACTACAGACACTTAGGTTAAGAACTAGCAATATATTAACTTAAGTGGTAATTAGAAGTCAGGTTTTCATAATTAATTCGGATAATAACTTGTTGAATATGAAAGTTAGACTAGTTCATTATTCGAATCAATTTAGAACTTAATTATTAATTTTAGTAAGACAATAGTCCAATCATTTTCCCTTAATCATGCATATGAGATTAAATTACTGAAATTAATTCTCAACAGTTTTTCCACTTTGATTAATCTATTTGCCATTGCTCCCAATTGATTTCATCTACTTTTCAACTTAATTTCGTATTTTCCTTAAAAGCTTTCGCTCAACAATTGGGATAGAATGTCAAGGACTGCATTGTCTTTATTTTTAATTCAATTTTAATTTAGGTTGACCAATTTCACCTCTACAGGAGACAACCCTAGGTTATAAACTATAACTATCTCGTATACTTGTAAGTATGATAGCCTAAGTCTTTTTAGAACTTTTTATGCACAGCAGTTCTCCCTTTACTGTTCTTAGATGCTATAATTTTGTTCCTTTTTTTTTTCCTTTACTCCTAGCCCTCTTTATACTTATATAGTATAGAACCCTAGATTTTTTCAAATTCTAATGCTAACTTAGGACTAATATAATTTCATAGTACCATATCACGTTGCTTCACCTCTCTCTGTGGAATTTTTTTATAAGAAATCACAGCCAACACAAAACCAAAACACAAGATGAAAACACAATGTTATGTTTAGGCCATGTTGGCATAGTAGCTCCTATGTTACGCATTTAAAAGTTCATCTTAGCAACACATATCTTAAAGGAAAAAAAATTGGTTTGTGTAAAAGTTGTGTTGAAGAACATATGGCCCAGTTTTAGGCATGTTTAGTCATATGACTAACTCTCCAAAGAAGATAAATGGTCAAGAATAGAACCCAAGTTGAACATGTTATCATATTATTATGTTAGTAAACACTAGCCAACAGTAACTTTGTGTCCCTCCAAAATTATTCAAAAACTTCTCCAACTTTGCTCCAACTTATCTATATTCGCTCCTTTATTGAAGTGCTAGATAAACTCTAATAATAAAATATAAACTATATTAAATACAAAATTCTATAGAATCTTCCTAATATAATCAAAATGTTTTTAAAAATAATGCCAAAAACATATTGTAATTAGCACTTATTAATATAAAAATATCCAGCTTTAATGAAAACTATACCTGGACAAAATACATTATATACCACAATTGTGTGTAAGAATACTATCACTCATTATATATTATACCTAAATTTTAATATGAGACAACACGACTGAGTATAAAGACTATCATGCCTCAATACAAATAATACCATTAATACATCTAATATCACAAGCATATGCAAAAGTACCACCTAATTTAAAGAAACAATTTGTATTTAATCTTAGAAACATGATTTTCCATATTTTTGCAAGTTATGACATGCTCATTTATTGAGCTTATCCCTCCAATGATTATATTACTATGTCCTACCTTAAATTTAAACCTTAATATTTATTGCACAAGATTATATTTCATAAAATTAGATATTTTAAAATCTAGTAAATATTATAATCGATTCATTTAGATTGTGGCTATAGAATTTATCTAAATGTGAGTAAAAGACCATTCTCTAGCAAGACTCAAGGTGTTGGGAATAAAAGGGAAGGCTCAAATAGTGAAGGGTAACTACTAAAGGAGTTTGAACATACTATATAATATTTCAACAATAAAATTAAATTAAAAGGTATCAAAACCTTTAAATTAAAGGTTTTTAACCTAATAGGATTCTCTAGGTGTTGGAACTAGTTAACAATGTTGAGAATATGAGGTTCACTAAACATTTTAGCATATATAAAGATGAGTATATTGAAAAAACCCTTGAATTTATTCAACATTTGAAGTTAATAGAGATATTTCCTAGAATAACCTAACTAGAATTAGGTATCAGACGGGTGGGATGGATTTTTTGATATCAATTTCACAATTTGGTGTCAACTATAAGTTTTAGTTTATCAACTATTTGGAAGCATTTGTATAACGAATTTACGTAATTGAATTTATTAAAGACTTAGATATATGTATCAAATTTAACTATAAAATCTCATACTGAATTTACAAATAAAATATCATAAGAAAAAAGATTTTACATATACAATCACCATTTTTGCACTCTTTTCCATCACACAATTGCTCACAATAATTTCAATTAGAAAGAAAGTAGGGTAGTCACTCAACATGATTTGTTCTACTTGTGGTGTTTTGTTGAGCATCACCATTACACTTTGAATTTTTCAAGTTATTTAGAGATGATGAAACTGAGAGAAAAAAAAGGGGGCTATATATGATGGGTCATTTATTGCACACCTAGCAAGGAATCTAAAGGTGCTAGATAAGTTTCCTCAAATGATAACTATCTGTATACTTTCTAACATTGAAATTGAAGTTGTGAGATACATGAGGTTAGTAAAGGTCATTATAAGAAAGTATTTTTTTAAATGGTGCCTAATATGTTGGGGTTAGTGATGACAAGGAAAGGATGGAAGATGATGGGGATAGGACTATAGACCAACCAATATAGCTCTATAAGGAAAGAAAATAAGCCAACGGGAATGCTTGTCAACCATCTCTACAAAACACTTTGCAGCAAATACAAAGGGATCATAAGAGGATCCTATAAGAGATATAAAACCACGAGTGAAAACTAAAAAAAGTCAAGAAATTCAAGAGGACTACAATCACCAGTTTAACTAGATGGAAGAGACTTTGAGTGATTGTTTTGCATATGTTGGATATTAGTTACCTTTACAGTCTTTGTATCCATATTTAATAGAACAAGAAGAACATAGTGATCTTGAAGGCACCACTAAAAAATGATTATAGTCCAGTTTATTTTCCCCTCTTTTATAGTATCTTTTGTTGTAGTATTAGTATATAAGAAGATCATTTAATACAGTAATGTAAGTTTTTATTCATGTTGGATTTCACATAGTTTGCATTATGGATTAAAACTAATAAAAGATTGCAACATTTTCATTTGCATTATGGATTTAAATTAAGGTATTGTGTGAGCTACACTAGTTTTAAGATGTTTAGATTAGGATAGTTGGAGGGGTAAGAATACCAATCACCATAACCTAGGGACTAACGTTTTGTTAAACATGTTTAGATTTAAAAGGGACCAACAGAAATGCAATACAAAAAGCTAACTGACATGGAAAAATTATATATATGGATAATAATGAAATGCTTGGATCATTCATAAAGTTAAATATAGAAAACCTTAATATGACTTGGAATTTTAGTCCAAAAGTTGTAAGGGATATCTTGGGAGTGGATACATCATTTATTCATAATCTTCTAATAAAAAATATCAAACCACTAAAAGATTTTTTTATAACATAAAAATTAAAATCACATTAAAACCATATATGGATGTTCACCAGATTTTCTATTAAACAACTATGTCTACTTCATAGCAAAGACAATACACAATAATATCGATCAGAAGGCCATTAAAGTTTGTAGGAGTTATGTAAATATAGTCCCCTGGAAAGCAAGTGTATTTAAATGTACCTTAATCTTCTTCAGTTATAGTTTTGTAATGGAAATGTTTATTATTAACAAAATGAAAGAGTTTGGTTTTAATAAGCATCATATATCTAGTCATAAGGCACCAAGATTCTTTTGTAAGTAATATACATATACATAGAGATGCATGGGAAACATGTATATTATTAGAATCTAAATTA
>JAOSBN010134548.1:0-27924 GCA_027563595.1 Erythroxylum suave
TCTCAGTAAGAAATTCTTATGTTTGATCATTGATTCTAAGATAACTTTATAATTTCATATTATAGACAAGTTATAGTTAAAGGGAACGTCCCTCCAACCAATCTTTCCTTATTAATGGATTATTAAGATACGATCTAATAATAACCCCTAACCAACAAACAACCTTAAGTATAACGAAGGATTTAATTTGTCAATCGCAATGAACACTAGAAAGACCTTGCCCTAATCAACAAAGAATACAATAATTCATTTAAACTAGATCATGCAATTACTTAATGTAACCCAAAAGCTTTGACACAATCAAGTTATATCAATTGCTACCTGCATCAACTTGACTAGACAATTACGAATTTAATCTCATTGACTAGCTATATGCATTCTATCAATTAATCAATTGGCTAGATCAAATAACTAGTAAGAATACATTAAGGATGGTGTTTCCTAATAAATTGCAATATAAGCATAATTGCAATAGAAATTAAAAAGCAAAGATAAAAAGCATTAAGATCTCACAAACATGAAGAAAATCCACTTCGAATTAATCCCTGGCTGAAAAGAAGAGTTTAGCCTCTAATGGCTATGAAGAAAACAAGTAAAATTCTCGAAAAATAAGTTGAAATTCGTAATACTGATGTAGGCGGCAAAAAGTGTCCTCCTAAAACCCTAAAATTAACATATATATTAATAAAAAGTGGGGCCAACACTAATATAACAAAAGGGCCCAATAAAAACTAATTAATTCTTCTTCCTAGGCAATAATTTAAGCCCAAAACGTCATTAAAACTCGTGGGTCTAGTTGTCTAAGTAGTTTCAGCCCGTTACTCTGTCCTTGACAATTAGCCTTGGGCAAGGCTAACTCCTAGCAGCATCAAAAACGTCCAAGAAAAGTTCAACATCAGCCCCTATGATAAAAAAACTTGTCAAATATGCTTAAAATGCTTCATTCTCATCTCATCTAGCAATCCCTAACGAAAATATATAAAAATAAGTAAAAGCTCACATTTAAGCACAATAAATGACCAAATAAGCATAGAATTAGGAACTAAAACATGCTAGATTTACACACTATCAGAATCTTTGGCAAACTTGTGTGTATCAACAACTAAATGAAGAAGATGGCCTAGTGAAACAGAAGAATAAACTCCACAATCTCAACTCTAAAGGTCAATAAGAACACAAAGGCCAAATCCCAAATACGTCAATGCAGCTATAATTGAAGAAGCAACTATAATAGAGCCTGAGACGTTCTGATAGGATGATTAATTTTTACTTTTTTTCTAATTCCCTTTTTGTTGAGTGAAAATTTAGTTCAACCTAATGGACTTACTCATCTTTTGTTATTAGGAAGTCTTGAGGATTCTTGGAGTTAATCATGAAGTAAAAAAAATGCGAAATGGACAGATAAGGAAAAAGATATAAGCTGGCAGAAAAATAAGTGACTAAGCGTGGGCATGTGCATCGAAAAGAAAAACCTATCTGTAAAAGTCAGATTCACTCCATCAAGATCTTTATGATTTAAGGAATCAAGTGTTGCCTTATTGAAGGGGATCTATAACCTGAATATGAGGGGATGATATCTACAGAAGATTACGATAATGCAAAAGAGAGAGAAGATAAAAAAGGATTAAAAATGTATACTGTTCATATATAGTAAAGCTTCTGCTTTTAGGTTTCTGCAGGTAGTTTTCTTGTCAGGTTTTTTTTTAGTTTTAGGCTGACCAGGGATGGAGACTTTATCTTTTGTTATTCTTCTATTTTTTCTTACTTTTGTTATGAGTCGCTAATCTTTCTTCTTAGTTAAAGGGAACTGTATTATCATCTAGTATGGTGAGATTTCTAAATAAAGTTTATTTCATTAATGAATATTAAGGGTCTTCCGAATTATTTTTTATGATTGAATTGATTGATTTCTAGGGTGCATAACTAGGAATTGATTTGTTTAATTTATAACTAGAATGGTAGGATATGATGTTCAGTCTTACTAATCACAAATGGCAATTAGGATTATCATCTTTACGTTAGAGTTGGAAATTCTAAGAAGACGCTTAACTTGATTAAATGCATGTCATACATGTGTTATCTTGTTTATTGATTTCTTAGTTCTTAAAGCTATTAATCAATTAAACTTAAGATCATATCTAAGCTGTTGACTTATAAGAATGTTTAGAATACATGTTTCTAATCATTTAATCTTAAGAGAAAACACCCCCAATGAACATTTGTTAATGGACTGAGTTTTATATCGAGGATCCATATTAGTTTGATAACGTTGGTGACCCGAAACCAAAGTTTGTTTACTGAATTTCTAGATTTGAATATCTTTTATTTCAATTTCAACTAATTTTAATCTCTTTCAATTACATTAATTCAAACCCCCCTCACCACTTTGTTTTAGTTTTCAACTCGTATAATAATTACCATTAGAATTCCTAGTGGGAATGATCTCAACTCTTTACTAACTGCAATCTTTTATTGCTAGAGTTGGCATTAATTTGGTTGCAGGTGACATCATTACTAAATTTTGACGCTGTTGTTGGGGAGCTTCTTAACAGTTTATGTATGTTACACAAGTAGACAAGAAAAGTCAACTACAATTTGATTAAGAAATTAAGAAGACAGCCAAAAGACTATGAAAAAAGACGAAACAACATAAACAAGGGAAGAAATTTGAAAGAATGACTACAAGCATACCCACAAACGTTCAACAGCCCCACTGCATCAACTTTCCCAATTTGGGGGACAACAACACTTTTAAATTAAAATCTGGGTCGATCCATTTATTGTCGATTTTCAAGTGTTTACCAGAAGAGGATACTTACAAACATTTGAAGGAGTTTGACATGGTTCGTACGGGTATGAAGCCAACAAATGTGATGGAAGAGAAAATCAAACTAAGAGCTTTTCCCTTTTCTCTCAAAGATGTTGCTCAAGATTGGTTATACTATTAAGCTAACCCAAATGTGCAAACATGGGTTGAAATGAAGAAACTCTTCTTTGAGAAGTATTTTCCAACATTAAGAGCTAACAACATTCAAAAGGAGATTTGTGGTATCCGAGAACACACGGGGCAGACTCTTTACTAGTATTAGGAAAGATTCAAGAAACTTTGCACAAGCTGTCCCCATCACCAAATAACCGATCAGTTGTTGATTCAATACTTTTATGAAGGCCTTTTGCTTATGGATAGGAGAATGATCAATGATGTAAGTGGCGAAGCTTTAGTTGATAAAACACCGACAACTGCAAAGGAATTGATAGTGAATATGGCTTCCAATGCACAACAATTTGGGATTTATTCTGGCAATAGCTCAAAACATGCCAATGAAGTGAATGTCACTGCATTGGAGAAAAGATTGGATGATCTTACATCTTTGGTGTGACAACTTGAAGTTACAAAGAAAGAAGAAGCAAAGGTATATGGAATATGTTCTATGTTAGGACACCCCACTAACATGTGTCCTATCTTGCAAGAAGAAAATGCATAACAGGTGAATGCTATAGTAGGTTTTGTTGGACCTAATTATAGGAAATATGACCCATTTTCCAATACCTACAATCTAGGTTGGCACGATCATCCAAATTTACGTTATAGGAACTCACAAGGAAAAAAAATACTACAAATTTCCAGTAATTTAGACAACCATATGTGCTTAGACGACCTCAACAAATGACATCTAATCTTAAAGGTAAGTTTTCCTTGGAAGATATAGTTCAATCTTTGGACACTAATACCTTGACATTTCAACGGGATACTTAAGCAAGTATCCTAAATCTTGACAATCAAATGAGCCAAATGGCAACCGCCATTAATAGATTAGAGGTACAAAGTTCTAGAAATTTTCCAGCTAAATACCAAATCAACCCCAAACATAGTGCTAAGGCTATCATGTTGCGGAGTGGGAAGGAATTGAAGGAGTCACCACCGAAAATCTCCAAAAGAGAAGTTGAGGAAGAAGCAATGAAGGAGGCAACTGGACAGTCTAAAAAAAATGCAGACAAGTCTATAGAATTTGGTTATACAACCCCCTTTTCCTAGTCGATTCAACAAGGTAAGGAAAGAGGAGCAAGAGACAGAAATATGGTACACTTGAAAAAGCTTCCACCTAAGTATCAAGACCCAGGTACGTTCACTATCCTATGTAAAGTTGGTGATTTGAGAAGTGAAAAAGCTATGTTAGATTTAGGTGCTTTCATAAATGTTATGCCTCATGTTGTTTATAAGTTTTTAAACGTGGGACCTCTCAAGTAATCTAATGTAGTGATTTAATTAGCGGGTCATTCAAATGTTTATCCATAGGGTGTGTTAAAGGACATTTTAGTTCAAGTGGGGAATAAGTTTTTCCAGCTAATTTTTATATTTTGCAGATGGGGAGTGATGATGTATCATCTTCAATCCTGATTTTATTTAGAAGGCCATTCTTAAAAACCACAAGAACGAAAATTGATGTTCATGATGGGTCATAGACTATAGAATTTGATGGTTAACTAATTAAATTCAATACATACAATGCCATGAAAATTTTGGATGATGAACAACCTATTGTTTCTATGGATTTTATTAACACATGGGTGCAATAAAATTCACTATTGAGTGGAAGAGAAACACTTGAAACACTCTTAAAGATGGGAGATACATCATAGTGGCAAGCCATGAAGAACTCATTACTACCCAATAAGGAATTGGAGGTGTTGTTTTATAAATTGGAGAAATTCAATCAGTTGGAGAAGGGCAATGTAAAAAAAAATGAATGGAAATTAGAGTATGAAGGCAAAATGATGAAGTTCCACTCATCAGAAGTCTTGGAGCATCGTCCTAAGAAGGAGTTGACTTTGAGGGAAATTACTCTAGGCTGTTCACGAAGTTTTAGCATGCTACCTATTAGGCTTAAGCATCCATTCGATAATGGATGATGTACATATGCCGAGGGCAACTTTATGACCTTAAATAAGTGCTTGATGGGAGGCACCCTATCCATATCCCTTTCTTTTATGTGTTTTTCTCTTTTACGCATATCTTTTGGTTGTTTTCTTTGAGTGTTTTACTTTTTTTCTTTGGTTTGTTTTGTTTGTAGGCATTTGAAAAGGAAGCTGCAATCTTTCACTTTACAAATGCTATCTGTGATTTCAAAGCTGTAATCATTCATTTCAAAGTTGCATATGACGTCTTCAATCTAGGGGAATACTTTTGCTGCCATCCCTCTTTTGTGCTTTTATTGTTTTTGGACATTGAGGACAATGTTGGTCTCAGTGTGGGGGAAAGATATGGAATATATGCGCGTGACTATGTGGTCTTGCCTTTCTTTGATTCTCTTTTCTTTAAATTTTTTCTGCTCTTTGCATGCTTGTGTCGTGTGTTGAGTCATGAAGCTTTGTCATATTAGTTTAGATGAGATTGAGTGTATGTATGAAATTAAATCGGGCTATATGAGTTTAAGGTGAACCATGCTGATTAATTGCAATAACTGGTCTTGTACACTTAGTTAAAGTATGACATTTGAGTGATTAGGTAATATGTGGAATTAAGGTGAACTCTTAAATTAAACATTAGAGCAAATTCGGGCCTTAATGACATCATATTTATGTTATTCTATTTCTTAGTATTGTTTTATGCTCCTCTAATCAGGTTTGCTTTTAGAACTTACATTGAACCAAATTGAATTTGTTTAATTACATGGGTTATGGTAATGATTAAGGCCTTCCTTGTTTTAAACCCCTTAGCTTAAATAACCCATCGAGTAAATTTTTCCCTTACAATCCCCTTTGAGCCTTTTACTCTATTTGTTTTTGAATTAATCACCTTACATTGAAACCTAAAAAACTTTAGCATTACCCTATCACAAGTTTAATGAAGTATCAATTAAGCATTTAATGCCTACAATTTAGGGACCTTTGTTTTGGATTATATTTTGAGATACTTTTAGAAATACTTCTGCTCATATTTTGTTGAAAAATGCTACTATTGTTTTTTTATTCATGTAAAAAAACAGAAAAACAACAGAAAAACCAAAAAAATGAAAAAAATGAAAAAATGAAAAAATAATAAAGCATAGTAGTATTAGTTAGTAATGAGTAGTTGTAGTCCATTGTATTCATATGTTTATCTCAAAATTTGTAGTTGGTTGTCCCTTCCATATGGAACTTTGTGAATACTTGTGATTTAACCTTTTCCATTTTTACCTTACCATTGAGCCTAGCCCCATTACAACCCAAAATAAAGTCCTTTTGATCTATATTCCCATGTAATTCGAACGAATGATAACTGGTAAATTTGCAAGCCTATGGTAGTGCAATTTGTTAGAGAGAGATTTGAGGGAAACACTTTGACCTTAAACATTTGAGTGTAAAGAGAGAAATCTATGAGAAGAATTCAGCTTGGTTTCATACTTGCCTTTGAACAAGAATGTTTTAATTTGACTTTGTTTATTTGTATCAGCGAAAAGTGATTATCATGTGTGTTGCAACCTAAGTCTTGCTAGCCTAAGTTTAATGGATTATGTGCACTTAATCTTACGAAGGACGAATTGATAAAGTGTAGTGGTTTGGTATATTTTCTTGAGGGAGAGCAAAGGTCTGGTATGGGGGAATTTGATAGGATGATTAATTTCACTATTTTGATTTCTAATTCCCTTTTTTTGAGTGCAAAGTGAGTTCAACGTAATGGACTTACTCTTCTTTTGTTATTAGGAAGTCTTGAGGTTTTTTAGAGCTGATTATGAAGTAAAAAATTGCAAAATGGACAGATAAGGAAAAAGATACAAGTTGGCACAAAAATAAATGACTAAGCATGGGCATGTAAGGAAAAGAAAAGCCTATCTGTATAATCTGATTTCAAATCAGATTCATTCCATTAAGATCTTTATGATTTCTGGAATCAAGTGTTACCTTATTAAATAATATGAGGGGATGATATCTATTGAAGATTATGATAAGATAAAGGAGAGAGAAAATCGAAAAGGATTAAAAACATCTACTATTCACGTATAGTGAAGCTTTTGTTTTCAGGTTTTTGTAGATAGTTTTCTTGTCAGGTTTTTCTGGCTTTAGGCTAGAATTTTTGTACTTTTCAGAAAAGACCAGAGATGGAGACTTTATCTTTTGTTATTCTTCTATTTGTTCTTACTTTTGTTATAAGTAGCTAAACTTTTCTTCTTGGTTGAAGGGAACCATGTTATCATCTAGTATGGTGAGATTTCTAAATGAAGTTTATTTCATTGATGAATATTAAGGGTCTTCCAAATTACTTTTCATGATTAAATTGATCGATTTCTAGGATGTTCAACTAGGAATTGATTTGTTTAATTTATAGCTAGATTGGTAGGATATGACATTCAATCTTGCTAATCATAAGTGGCAATTAGGATTATTATGTTTCTGTTAGAGTTGGAAATTCTAAGAACATGCTTAACTATTGGAAATTCTAAGAAGATGCTTAACTAGATTAAATGCTTGTCGTACATTTGTTGTCTTATCTATTGGTTTCTTAGTTCTTAAAGCTGTAATCAATTAAAATTAAGATCGTATCTAAGTTGTTGACAAATAAGAATGTTTAAAAAACATGTTTCTATTCATTTAATCTTAAGAGAAAACACCCCCAATGAATGTTTGTTATTGGACTAAGTTTTATATTAAGGACCCATATTAGTTTGATAATGTCAATCACTCAAAACTAAGGTTTGTTTACTAAATTTCCAGATTTGAATATTTTTGTTAGTTTTCAATTTCAACCAATTTTAATATGTTTCAATTATGTTAATTCAACCCCCCCCCCCTCCCCCACTTTGTTTTAGTTTTCAACTCATATAACAATTGTCGTTAAAATTCCTAGTGGGAATGATCTCAACTCTTCACTAACTACATTTTCTTTTATTGCTAGAGTTGGTGTTAATTTGGTTGTAGGTGATAGTAGTACCATGTTCGAAGAAACATCACAGAGTTTTAAGTGGATGATAGCTATGAAAGAAGAGATCAATACACTTAAGCAAAATCAAACTTGGGATTTGGTGCCAAAACTAAGAGATATGAAACCCATATTAAAGCAACGACCAAAAGGGTCAATCAGAGGTATAAGGCATGATTGGTAGCTCATGGTTTTTCTCAACAATACGGACTAGACTATGATGAAATGTTTAGTTGAGTGGTGAAACTTAAACCGTTCGAGTCCTACTTACACTTGCAATCAACAAAGACTAGAATTTGTGGCAGATGGATGTGAAGAACGTTTTTCTTCATGGAGAGCTAGATTAGGAGATCTATATGATCCAACCAACAGGTTTTCAAACCCCAGATTATCTTGAATATGTATGTAAGCTGCTAAAAGAACTCTACGGATTGAAACAAGCACCTAGGGTATGGTATGGTAAGATTGCTAAATTTCTAATACAAAGTGGTTATTCAGTAACACCTACATATTCCAACTTGTTTATCAAAGCCAATAAAGGAAAGCTAGCTATTGTGCACACAAGAAGGTGTATTTCTCCGTGAACGAAAATATGCCAAAGATTTGTTAAAGAGGTTTGGAATGCTTGAATGCAAGCCGATTTCGCTGTCGATGGAACTAAATGCCAAAATATGTGCACATAAAGGAAAAGATTTGGAAGATGTAACGATGTATTGAAAATTGGTAGGTAGTCTGATCTACTTAACTTTGACTCGACCTGACATTTCTTATGCAGTTGGTGTGATGAGTCGACATATGCAAAATCCAAAGAAGCCTTATTTGGAAACAGTTCAATGAATACTGAGATATGTGTAGAGTACAATAAAGTATCATATTTTGTGCAAGAAAGGTGAAGACTACAAGTTACTTGGTTATTGTGATGCTAACTATGTAGGAGATTATGACACTAGGAGCTCAACAACTGGGTATGTGTTTAAGCTTGGCTCCAGAACAATTTCTTTGTGTAGCAAGAGATAGCCAATGGTATCATTGTCAACCACTAAAGTTGAGTATCGATCAGTAGCAATGGTAGCTTAAGAGAGTACACGGTCGATATAGTTGACGAATAATCTACATCAACAGTAGATTATATAGTTCTGTCGAATTGTGACAATCAGTCAACAATTCGTTTTGCAGAGAATCCAAATTTTCATTTAAGAACTAAGCATATTGAAGTGCACTATCACTTTATCAGAGAAAAGGTTCTACAAGAAGAAGTTGAAATGAGACAGTTCAAGATGGATGATCAAGTTGCAGACTTGTTCCCAAAAGGTTTGAGTACATGCAAGTTCAAAATATTTTGCTATCAGCTCGGCACAGTGCAAAAAGTGAGAGCTAGTGTTCAGTGGGAGTGTTGAAGATCAACCCTAGCTCATAAAAGCCTAATCCATTTTATCTAAAGCCGAGACAATAGAAGCTTGTCAACAAATGTGGAAGGAAGATATTTGTTAAGAGAAAATTGTAGAAGGATGTAGAAAGTCGATTTTTTAAAAGAAGTGTGTAGAATGTGGTAATAACAGATGGCTAGTATTATTTCTCAATTTAATATTTATATGGTGTAGATTGCATGGTGAGGACTATAAATACCCTCCTTTCCATTTGAGTTAAGCATCCTCTTAATAAAAAAACAATAAGTCTTTATATTCTTAGTTCGAGTGTGGTGTCGTGAGTGTGAGTTGTGAGCTTTTTATTAAGTGTCTATTTCTTTTCAAATTGGGAGTGGTCTTTGGTAAGTGTTGTAGTGTTTTTTGTATGTGGGTATAATTCAAGTAATTTGTTTGCTTGTACTCTAAAATTTACTCAACAGTTAACATCTCTTATTTGAAGTCAAGTTTTTGTATCATTAATGAATTATATATTATAAGAAATAACGTGGATTTATTGTTTTTTTAACAAAGGGACAATATTGTGGAGAACGTATATGATGTTACAATGTCGAGGAGGGTAACAATAATAACCTAATGGTATGAAACTTACAAACTATTGAATTGAATTAATATACAACAAGTTAAATCAATTACATATTATCTTTATCATCCTTCAGCAACTTAAACTGAATTGGGAAGAACAGTCAACTTGTCCTGTAAACTAGCAAATGGAGATGATGATGGAGACTATGTAAGTGCATTGACAAGTTAATCCTGACTAGAAATATAACGGATGTGAATGGATTTGTTGTTAACCTTTTCCCGTACAAAGTGAAATTCAGTTTGGAGTTATAATCAAGTTTGTGGCACTGAGGTTGTCACACCATAAAATTAAGTGTAATAAATTTCATTGAAAGTTCCTGTATAAGAGAGACAATTCAGTGTAGCTCATTAATGGTTGTAATAACTGATCAACAATCAGCTTCAGTTAATGAATGAAAGACCATACATTAATCACATGATCCCCAAAATATTAAATTAGGAACGACAAAAATTAAGAAACCAAGAGTAGATTTCTTATCATCTATATTTTCGCCTTAATCAACATCACTATAAGTTGATATGGTATTACTACTTATTGGTCGAATAAGTAAACCATAAGTAAGAATAGCTGCAAACAGCATAGTATGAATTGAGAAACTTAGTTCATAGTGAAACAGACATCAAGTCTAGTCAAGCATACATATTATAAGCTACCCACTATTTGATGTTAAAAATATGATTGTAAAATTATCGACTGATTGTAAAATGATCAACCACAAGAGATAAGAGATACCTTAGGAGAAGCGAGTGTGGAAATTGATTTAGCTACTTTCATATTAGCTTTGTGTAATAACTCCTTAACATATTTTGATTAAGTATAAGACTGATGATTCTATATAGCTTTAATACTTGTAAATTTCTGAAGGGTTATAGTAGTTTCGCAAAATTTCTGATTTGGCTGCAGTTGTTTCTAACACAATCATAAAACAAAAAGAAATTAAAAGCACAAATGCAAATAAAAAATCAACGCCGAAATTAATGCAGTTCAGCACACCTTTTTTACGTCTACGGGACCCTAACCCAGCATAATACTTTCACTAACGACAACAGTTTTTATACAAGGCTTTACTGAGTCGATACCACTTAACCTTTGATACTATCCCTCGTCCTCACAACCTGTGAAAGTATTTCACACCTAATAGTATGACTGCTTCGTACTAACCTCAATAGGGGATTTTCTCAACAATGATAACGATACGAAATAAACAACTCAAGTGATTAAACAATAACTACCATAAATAAAGACAACATTTGAGATAAAAAGTAACTCTCCTAAATATGTCGCTTCATCAATGAAAGAACGAGAAGTTGTCCATCGAAAGATCTACTGTGAGGCGTGAATATCGTTATTGAAAAATTCATGCATAACAACCACAAAATGTTTCAAATCAACAAATGTTTTTTTCATCGAAACGTCATACACAAACGATAGCAAAAGCACCAAGATTGTTGGAATCTTTTTACAAAAAAAACTAATATCTAGACAACCATAAAAATCACACAACAATAATGAGAAACGTAGTTGTCCAAGATAGATAAAATCGTCAAATATCAGTTGTCAAAGATAGCTCAATACTCTTAACAATACAGTTGCAAAAATCACAAAAACTTCTATAATTTTTGCACACCAAATCAATAATCACACAACCCTCAATGATGATTCAAAGAGAGAAGATTTTGCAACTATATCTTAACAAAACAAATTCCATCTTTGAAAAGCTCCTCAGGAAGGATTGCCAACTTTGAGAAAGACAAGGGGATCTCAACTTTAAGAAGTGGAATTTAGCTGAATCTCAAGTAATGTTTATTGCTTCTCTAACTATATATTCTAATCTACTTTTTTTTAGTCGACTGTATGATTTTCCTTGACACTGAACCAGACACAATGAAAGGACGTCAATAGTATTCACTTTCACGATGTTGCTACAAAGCTTAAAACTACTGAAGTCATCCAACATATATCATTTCTTTTCAAAAGTGACAACTTTTAGTTCAATGTGCACAAGGATCCCAGCCATATTACATCTGCCATAATCAGATCAAAATTCCTAGAAAATTTTAAATCCTTGGATAACTATTATTTAAAAAATAATCAATTCAAAAAAAATCTTTGATTAGGATTTTAAGCCTTATCAACACTTCTCTTAAAAGAGTATCACATAAACACAACTAGATTCAATTATCAAATAATGTCCAAAATTAAATAATAAGATATAATCACCTATATCTTAACAATACCTATGAAAATAATTTAGCTACCAAAGATCTCTTAAAGCAAATTGACATTGCAATGTTGGAATAATTGAATTAATAGCCTCCAAATTGTTTTTAGTGATTATAATATCATTTAAACAGATGAGATAATATATAATAATCAAACCAGTATTATGGAAATACAAAGAGCAATTTTTTTAAAAATTCTAAAGCCAATAGAGAGAAAAGCATAGGAAAGGTATTTAAACCACATCTTGATGTTTGTTTTAGTATAAGACCTATTTAACCAACAACATGGCATAAATGTTGAGGATGCTCGATTCCAATTGTTTTATGAAAACTTCTTCCAAGTATCTATGAAGTAGTACATTAGAAATATCAAAGTTGATTAATGTTCCATCCATTCAAAATTACAAAGGAAAGAATGAGTCTGATGATTGTTGGCTTGACAACTAGATTAAATGTACCAACATAATCAATGTCAGGTATTTGATGAGAATTTTTACCAAGTAACCATGCTTTGCACTAATAAATAGTATCATCCTTCTTTCTTTTAATATGATATACCATTTGCACCCCAGAATGTTTTTCTTGGAGTTTGGTGGTACTAAATCCCATGTATAATTATGTTGTATTACTTGGTACTCTTCACATATAGCATCTTACCAGACTTAAAATTTATTTGCTTATTTAAAAGGAAATAATTTCACTCTCTTTTTATAGTTTAGAAAATAAAAAGCAAGGCCTTAGAGAGTGAGTTTGTGAAAGTATTGTTATGGCATATATTGTCTTTGTGGATTTGATTATTGAGAGTTATATTTGGCTAGGTCAACAAGGAATGATAATCTGGAGAGTGATTAGATAAGGTTAATGTTTAACTAGAGTTTAGACTCTGGTTGTTATCAGATTATTGGGTATAATTAGTGTTATGTTTTAAAAAGGATTGGTGATGTGAAATAATAGGAATTATGGGGCTATATGAGTTTTAGAAGTAGTAGAGTTTGGATGGGCAACATTACTTGTATAAGGGAAAGTATTGTTTAGCATGGATTGGAGGTGTTACGTGGGAGAGGTAGTTTCATATGCATAAGAATCGTTAAACGGTTGCACTTTATTTAGGTAAAGTGAAATTAAATTGGGTAATGGTAAAATGATAATGGCAGGATGTTTTTCTGAAACACTAGTGCAACTTAGAGCTTTTGTAGCAAATAGAAACTCATGTTTGTAGAAAACATCCCATGAGATAAAGATTTTGGTGGAAAACATATCACGATAATAATAACCTTTTTGAATTTTACAATATCCCAGAAAGACACATTTTGTTATAGAGACATAACCATGGATTACATAAAACCCAAAAACAAGTTGTTCGTTATAATCAAGAATTTTACTAAGAATTTTTTGATATAGAGTAATATTATTAAGATTTAGAGTTGGTAAATGGTTAATAATATATATTGTAGTATCAAAGACAAAAGTTCCAATATTTGGTTGGCACCAAAGAATGTTGTAGTAATGATAAATTAGTCTTAACAATATATCTGTGTTTCCTCTCATCACAACCATTATGTTCAGGTACCTTTAGACAAGAACTTCTTTGTGCTGTACCATTTTTCAAACTATAATTAGTCAAATCTTGATACGCTCCTTACTAATCAACTTGAAAGGATTTAATGGAATGATAAAAATAATTTTAAACTAAATGATGAAACTTAGCAAAGACATTGAGAACTTTAGACTCATTTTTAACAAAATATATAGGAATATTTTCTAAAATTATCATAAAACAAAATATAATATCTATTACTATTAAAAGGTGTAGCAAGAGAAGGATCACATAAATCAGAATAAACTAATTATAACGGTGCTTTGGTTTGATATGTAGATGCTAGAATGGCAACTTGTGACTCTTACTAACATTTTAAGCATGACAAGATAATAGATGATTATTAAGAAAAGAAATATTTTCTATATGAAGAGTTTACCTAATAGTTCTAAATTTGGCATGTCAAAGATAAGAATGCCAATAAGAAAGAGAAGATAACAATGGTGGTGGAGGGCGACTTAGTTGATGAATAGCATGAAGTGGTGTAGAGTAAAGACCATGATCATTCAGTTCAGGATGAAGTTCTTCACTTATACAAGTATCCTTAAGATCAAAACGATTAGGGAAAATTCAATAAAAACATTATTAGAATTAATAAAGGAGAAAACAGAAAGTAAATTAAAACAAGGATTTAGAATATGTAAAATATATATTATTTAAAAAATAAGAATTATTATTTTACTTGACACAAAGATTGTGAAAGATTTGAGGTATTTTATTATTGCTATTTTCATTCTTCTAGTCCCTGATATTATAAATTGAGAGTGAGATTTTCTAAGTTGTGAATAAAATAATAAGTTGCATCACTATCTAAGATTTACGGTTGTTGCATGGTGTAAGATAATATGGAGGCAAAATTTTTGGTTATTAATATCCACAATTGCTATGTAAAATATGATGAGGTAGATAGAGTGAAGAGGCAAAAGGAAGTTGAAGGTGGTGGCTTGGCTTTTAGTATAAAACAAATTTGAGCAAGATGTCCAAATTTATAACAATTATGACATTGCATAATGAATTTTTTTAAAAGGTTGATGCTATCCGAATGATATCATTGATAACTGTTGCCAAAATTTTAGAATAAAAAATCCCTTACTATGTTAAGGAGAACATCCACTTCTACTCTTAAGTGAATACCCTCTTGAATTGGTAAATCGAGCAACGTGAGTAGTAAGTTGCATAACAGTCTTTTGGACATTGTGTTCTTATAATAGGTTATCTTCTTTATTAAGGAGTAGGCCATATAAATCATCAAAGAAGACAATCTATTATCCAAAGATTGAACGAATGAGCAATAAGTCCATTTTAAGTCATTAACAATTGCTTGAACGAGATCATCCTTAGCAACTGGATTGTTCAAAGTGACTAATTGATCATACATTTCCTTTTCTTGCTAAATAAATTAAGCAATATTTTTAGTTTTTCTGTGGTTAATTGATAAAATTTTGATTTAATTGTTCAAACGTGAACCCTTGAACCTAAGCATAAGCATTTGCAAGTTTTTGCCAAGCTATTTTTGATATAAATGCATCAACCAGTTTGAGGAATGAAAGGTTATATCCTTGATCCAATAATCTAATTCAAAACTAACTGATCTTGTCTAAACCAAGAAGCATACATAAGATTAGGTTCGTTCTCATCAATGAATTTCAATGGAGGTGTAGAACTTACATCAAAATATTTGACTAAATCATAGTTGGTAAAAGTTAAGTATATCATAGAAGATAATTGGTTTAATTAAATTTGATAATCAATTGATGAGCTCTGCTTGGTAGGGTAACCATTTGTATTTGATGAAGGAACAATTAATGTAATAGAAGATGAAGTCAAGAAGACATAATGAATAGGAAATTCAACATTGTATTATTTATTGATTAATGGAAAATATGTATATTGTTAGATATATGTTGTATATATCTACTTATTTTATTTTGGCATATTTTTACAAATTGGACTTATTATATTTTTATAGTTTTGGATTCAAAAGAAATATTTGGATAATATTCTAGATAGTATGGAATCCTATCTTGAATAGATGTAGATCTTGTGAAGACTTATGGTGCATTATGTGAATGTGGGGGCTGAAGGGCATTGTTGGAATTTGCCTTTTAAATTAAGTGGTTTTCAATAAACATGTGTAGATTTTTTGTATGACCTACGGCTAATGTCTATGTGAGCAGCGACAGTGTTTTGAGCCGTGTGGAGTGATTGGAATTTCTTGGTGTTAGAAGCTTACGTGTGAAATATTTGATGGTGTGTGTGTTACAAGTTGTTAATTAATTATGGGAGAGTGAAAACTTGATGTTCACGGTTTGTGATTTGTCTAGGAGCTATTCACACTAAACGTTCATCTCCTTGAGAGTTTTATAGTTGGGCTGTCTTTGAGGATTGTGAATGTCTTTCTTTATGCGTGTGTGTGTGATTTTATTATTGGTGGATTCACGCTCCTGCATTAACTACTTAGTAGCCAGTTTTTCGATTTGTATCAAAGCAAGGTCACCGATTCAGAACTTGGCAGCAAGTCAGTGCTGATCGTAGTTTCACAAACATAGCTACTAAAGCGGGTCCATCAATCATCGGACCACCACTGTTGGATGGATCTAGCTACCCAGCATGGAAAGCACTTATGAAAGTCTTCATCCAAGCTTAAGGTACAAAAGATTGGCACACAGTAGTACATGGGTGGATGCATTCAATGATTAATATGATAAAGGAGAGGCAATTCGAAAAGATCCAGTTGAATGGATAAGAGCCGAAGAAGAAAGTATGTTTGGAAACTCACAAGTAATGCATGCAATTTTTAGCCTGTGAATCGGTTTAAGAAGCATAAGATGCTTTGCACACTATCCATGAAGGGTCCGAATCTACGATAGCATCAAAATTACAAGTGTTAGCTATGAGGTTTAAAGATCTGAAGATGAATGAAAATTAGACCATTGGGGAATTTAATGAAAGATCGCGAGATATAGCAAATCAAGCACTTCAACTCAAAAAGAAATATTCCAATCTAAAACTAGTCAAGAAGATGCTGAGATCACTGCGTTCGAGATTTATTCTGAAAATTGCAGCAATAGAGGACACCCAAGACATAATGATCTATCATTGGAGAAAGTAATTGGAATTCTTACAAATTTCGAAATGAATCTTTTAAGGGGTAAGCAAGAAAGAAGCAAAGGATTGGCACTATAGGTTAAAGTTGGAAAAGGTGTGAATGATGCAGAAGATGAATCCGATGAAAATGAAGATTTGGTACTACTCACACAAAATTTTGGTAAATGATTGAAAAGAATGAAAAAGAACAAACCCAAATTTAGACAATATGGTGGGAGTTCATCAAATAACAACTTAGTGCAATAAGACAAAACTCAAAAGGGTGAAAAAGAGGCGAAGAGAATCCAATGTCATGAGTCTCAAGGCTTCAATCACATTCAAGCCGAATGTGCTATTACTCTGAAGAAAAGAAAAGGAAATTCAAGCCGAATGTGCTAATCCTCTGAAGAAAAGAAAAGGAAAATCCTTTACTAGCAATTGAAGTGAGAATGAATCCAAGGGTGAATATGGTAGTGAAGATGAAACCGCTAATAGTGCTGCATTAGTTGCTTTGTATAGCAAAAGTCCAGTTACTTGCTTAATAATAATTGAGAAGGTCATAACTGAAGGTGAAGAAGGGGGGAAATCGGAAAATTGGAAAATTTCCAAAAAAGGTCGCAAACAACTCAGCTCAAGACTTAAGATCAGATTATGACAGTGATAAAAGTGGCCTATATGATAAAAAGGAGAATATTTATGAGGCTTACAAAGTTATGTATGAAAAGTGGGTGAAAATGTGTATAAGAATGAAAGATTGAAGGAAGAAAATCTCCCCATAAAGAACACCATTTAAGAGTTAGAAAAGAAATTAATGTTGCCATTGAATGAGCGTGGTGAAGCTAGAACGAGATTAGTAAGTACTGAAAAGAGATTGAGAATGTTGAATGGAGGCACAGAAAAACTAGAAAAGTTAATGGAAATCGATAAGGTTAAAAGGGATCTTCCAGGTATTGTTTATAAGCGAAAGTGCTCTAAAGTGAATGAGAAGAAAAAAGATGTGTCCAAATCTGTCCAAGAAGAACAAACATTGAGAAAGAATCAAAGATTTGTACCCACATGTCATTTTTGTAGAGTTATTAGGCATATAAGGCAAAGATGTTACCATTTATTGCAGATGCTATTTCAAAGAAACCAAAGCCTAAGAATTCTACGTTGCTTATAAAAATCTCAACATTAACTCTCAATGCTGAAATCTACTTGGGTGAAAAAAAGTGAATTGCAAGCTTTCGTGGTTCTTAAATCAATAAAAGCAACTTTGCAAAATGGTTGGTATTTTGATAGTAGATGCTTACGCGACATGATAGGAGAAAAGAATTACTTAACTGATTATCAGAGTTGTATGGATGGTCAGGTGACCTTTGAAGATGGAAAGAAGGCTTCGATGATTAGTAAAGAACCATTATGTGTGGATGGTTGCCTCCCCTTAAGAATGTCCTCCATGTTGATGGAATAAAAGCAAATTTGGTGAGTATAAGCCAACTTTATGATGATGTTTGTTAGTTAAATTTATAAGTGATGAATGCAAGGTGCTAATTGAACAAAGAGAATGTCTTGTGAGCGGTAAGTGATCAGTTGACAATTGATCATGACCACCTGTAGATCAGCCACTCACGACAATGACATTGATTTATGTCATCAAAAGCTTGGACACACCAATTTTGATCTCATTAACAAATTGGTGAAATTGGAAGCTATAAGGAGCCTAGCCAAAATGAACAAAGAAGGTATATCAATTTGTAATGTGTGCCAAACGGGTAAACAGATTAGGGTGCCACATAAAAAGGTTAGGCATGTCACCTCATCTCGTATGCTTGAATTAATTCACATAGATTTGGTTGGTCCAACTTAACATGATAGCATTGATGGAATGAGATATTTTTTAACTTCTGATGATGATTATTCGAGATATACTTAGGTGTCATTTTTGAAAGAAAAATCATATTCTTTCAAGGCGTTTAGAATCCTATGTGTATAGTGTTTGCTCAAGGTTACATGCGCTAAGTTTTACTATTTATAACCTTAGTAATTACTGCAAGCGCACGGGACATTTTCATAGTACCTAACATGTCGATTCCACGAGGAAGGGAACTAGTCTGAAAATCCAAGGCAGCTAAGTTCGTAATACCTAATTAATTAACTAAAATAGAATTTAAATTAATCAAGAATCAAATATAAGAAATTAAAGCACCAAAATAGTAAACAAATAGCAACTCACAACCAACTCAAGATTAATCGAGAAATTACTAAGAGAGAGAAAAGGGATTTAATTCAAAATTTAACAAAACCTAACAAATTATGTAACTACCAAATTGATGGGCATAGATGGTCCTAGGGTGAATTACTCTCTCTTGAGTTATAATTCTTAACCCTAATTAATAATCCCTAATTCAAATTATGGAAATTACGATCTCTCGATCTGTAATTGACCCAAAACCTCAATTTATTCTAAATTGTCTATTAACCTACCGAGAATCTATTCTCGATCTCTCGTTACACGACTTTACTAGTTTGACTCAATTCTCTACTTATCGATTTACCTAACTCTCGTTAACCCAACTCGATGATTTTTACCTGGCTCACCCTCTCTGTTTATTACCAAATTATTATGCATAGAATTGAAATTACAATCAAGCAGCAGAAAACATAATCAATCTAATTTCACTAATCTCAAAAATTAAAACCCAGAGGTGAGCATAATCACGACTCAACATTTACACAATCAATACACCTATTTCAATTCTATATAATAATAAAACTGAAATACATGGAGATACTCTTGAGAACAGAATCTCAACAACAACGATGATGAGAAATCACCTGTTTCGAGAAGTACTTCGTGTCTAGCTCATCTCTGAGTCTCTCTTCCTTTGTTTTCTTCCTCAATCTCTTGATCTCTATCTATGTTCTCTCTCTCGATGACGGAATCTCACTCTTTACAGAACTTTTTGGCTCTCTCTAATGACTCCTAGTAGCTGCCATGTAACGTTCTATTTATTCTGTGGAAGCCCTAACTAACGGTCCAAAAAATCACTTAAAAATCGAGTTTTAGTGTCAACCTGACGAAGGGCACGATCATGGCCCTGCATGTCATGATCATGGCTGATGCTTGAACCTTTTTGTCACGATCATGGCCCAATGTGCATGATCATGTCTTGACTTGACGTTTTCTATCATGATCGTGGCTCAATGTGCACGATCGTGGCCTAGCTGCTGGTGGCTTTTCCTTTTCTGTCATGATCGTGGCTACTATGCATGATTGTTGCTTATGTCCTTTGGCCTGAAACTCCTCTAATATTTACCATTCTTCCTTGTTTTCCCTACACACTAGCACACATATCAAGGTAGCTCAAAAATATACAATTTAAGCTAAAAGATTCCAACTAACCCATAAAAAACACTTAACACAAAACTATCCTTATTAAAGCCTAAATGCATACTCAACACTCAATTTAAGAGAAAATGTATAACAAATTAAATCCTAAAACATCATGCAAAACACTACTATCATGCAGGTCATGAATCTGAAAATTATAACTATTTTGAGAATTTGATCAGATCACAGAAGAGAAATTGGGAATACAAGCTTTAACGACTTTTGTGATGTGTATGGCATCATATAAGAATTTTTAGCACCTAAAACTCTACAAAAAAATCTAGTTACCGAAAGGAAAAATAGAACACTTCAAGAAATGGCTAGATCTATATTGAATGGAAGTAAATTGTCTATGCAATTTTGGGTTGAAGCGGTTAATACAGCATGCTACATATGTAACAGAGTTTATCTTCGAAACATCTTGAAGAAAGCATTCTATGAACTCTAGAAAGGAAAGAAACTAGATGTGAGTTTCTTTTTGGTAGTAAGTGCTACATTCTTAGAGATTGGGAACAACTCGAAAAATTCAAGAGAAAAAGTAATGAAGGAATTTTCATTGGTTATTAAACTCAAAGTAAAGCTTATCAAGTGTATGAATCAAAGAACCAAAAAAGTGCTAGAATCCATAAATGTTGCGATAGATGATGCATCTTTTTTAAATGGCCAAGGGGCAAAAGAAAAACTACACAACTGGTCCTTTGAACTAGTTTAAACAAGCTACACAATCGATCCTCTGAATCAGTTCAAACAAGCAACGAGAAAAGATTTAAAAATTGCTCAGATTTGCAGTCAATTGCTGCTGAGGAAGTAATTGTGTGTATTGAAGAACTGCCAGTTACTTTAGATGATGAATCAACCAAAGCACTAGATGTGGAAATTATTCCTACAATTGTTCAACACTTGAGAGAAGCTTATTTAAACCAGGATTCTCCCTCTCAAATAAGAAGAAATCATCCAATAGAGAACGTCATTGGAGATGTTAGTAAAAGAATTAGAACAAGAGAAAGAATTATCGAGAACTTGCAAGATATCTATGTTACACATATTCATTCAAGCTGAAGAATGTTAACGAAGCTCTACAAGATGAGTTCTAGGCAGTAGCTATGCAAGATGAATTGATTCAATTTGCACAAAATGCTGTATGGGAACTAGTGCCAAGACCATCAGATACTAATGTGATTGGAATGAAATGGGTGTTTCGAAATAAAATAGGCAAAAAAGGGAATGCAACCAAAAATAAAGCAAGGTTAGTAGCTTAAGGATATTCTCAGGTTAAAGGAAAAGACTTCGACAAAAATTTTGCACCGATGGCACGAGTTAAGTCTATTAGACCATTATTTAGCATAATATGCATGAAGGGGTTTAAGCTTTATCAGATGGATGTAAAGAGTGCCTTTTTGAATGGGTTTATACATGAAGAAGTGTATGTCAAGCAACCAAAAGGTTTTATTGATTCAGCCAATGTAGATCACATCTTTAAACTAAAGAAAGCTCTTGACGGTCTTAAACAAGCACCAAGGGCTTGGTATGAAAGGCTCACATAATATCTCATCAAGTAAGTATATAAATGAGGTAGCATTGACAAAACTTTATTTATTAAAAAGTTCAAATTTGATTTTGTGATTGCTCAGATCTGTGTTTATGACATTGTATTTGGTGCTACACATTCGAAGATGGTAGATGAATTTGTTGAATTAGTGACATCTGAATTTGAAATGAGTATGGTAGGTGAGCTGAATTTATTTTTAGGTTTGCAAGTTAAACAAGTGAAGGATGGAATTTTTATATCGCAAAACAAATATGCCAGGAGTTTAATTAAAAAGTTTGGTCTTAAGAATGATAGACATGTGAGAACACCTATAAGTGTTTCAACTAAACTAAACAGAGATAAGAATGGCAAAAGCGTTGATGATAGCCTATATCGGAGCATGATCAGAGGTTTATTATACTTGATTACAAGTATGCCAGACTATTTTAGCATTGGCGTATGTGCTCAATATCAAGCCAACCCAAAAGAAACACATTTGACAGTGGTCAAGAGGATTATTAGGTATATAAGCAAAACATTTGATTTTGGGATATGGTATACATTTGACTCGACATCTTATCAATTGGATATAGTGATGCGGACTAAGCTGGTAACTTAGACAATCGGAAAAGCATTTCAAGAGGTTATTTCTTCCTAGGAAACGATTCGATCTCTGGGTATAGCAAGAAGCAGAATTCAATTTCACTATCAACCGCTAAAGCATAATATATCGCTGCAGGTAGTTATTGTTCGCAATTTCTTTGGATGAAACAAACGTTAGAAGCTTATGGGATTGATAAAAATGTGTTAACTATCTTATGTGATAATGAGAGTTCCATAGACATTTCCAAGAATCCAGTTCAACATTTAAGAACGAAACATATTGATCTACGGTACCATTTTATTCGAGAGCATGTGGAAAGCAAAATAGTCACTTTGTCACATGTATCTACGGAAAAGTAGTTAGCAGATATCTTTACAAAACCTCTTTATACAGTAAGGTTTGAACTTCTTCATGGGGCTTTAGGACTTTGTGCTTTACATTATTGACGTACTTTTTATTTTAAAAAGAGAAATGTCAAAAAAAGAAAAGTAAAAAATATGGGTTGAAACATTGCGTTTTTCATTAAATGGATTCAAAATCCTTACTAAGTCTTTTTCCCATTACCGCCTAAGTTATTACTTTGCCACCTACATCTTTGTTTTCTTCTCTTTCTTTTCACATCTGTAAACTCTTAAGCACACAAACAAGGACTCATAAAGCTTTGAAGGCTTCTTCACAGTGGGAATAGATCTTGCTCTCTTCACGGTAATGCCTCTTTCCATTTCAAGTTTGGTTCAATTTATGGATTTTGATTGAGATTTTGCTCAAGGCACCCACGACATTGGGGTTGAAAATTTTCTTCACCACATGAAATTTGTGAATCTCCATTGAAGAACCACATCTTCTTTTGGGGTAATGCTACTTTCATTTTAAGGTTGATTAAATTCGTTGATTTTGGCTAGTTTTTTGCTGTTTTCAGAAAGCATGGGCAAGAACATAGATAAAAAGCTCCCTTAGGTTTTAGAAAAGAAGACAGCAGCTCCAACACGTTTTTCTAATAGATTAATGTTGAATCTGGCATCTGACAAAAGATTCATCGGGCTGAGTCATCTTCTGCAACTCCACTTGAAATTCCTGATACTACCTCTGTTCAGAAAAAAAGTCCCAGATCTAGATTATGATGTTACTTAGGTCATCTTATCCATGATTCAAAACTCTACTTCAAATTCTGGTGAAACTCCCGCAACACGTGCTCCACCACCTGCGCCTCCTATGGCTCCTCAGACATGAACAAAGGTGCGGGATCAGAAATCAACCCAGCCACCATGACATAATTCTTATGTTGACTCGACAATGGACAATGCAATTTCCTTCAAGTTCTAACCTTCCGCGACTAAACAGAAATGGAAAACTCTCAACAATGTCAGGTTTATTCTCAATCACCCAATTAACTTAGAAGAGTTTCAACAATATGGTCTAGACGCTTTATTATCAGAGCGATTTTTATTGCAAGCATCACTGCTTCAGCAACATTATGATTTTGATCTGGTAAAAGAATTTTACTGAAATTTATCTTGTGATATTCTGAATGAGACTACTATAAGTTCTAGGGCAATATCTGTGAGGGGTGTTGTAGTCCATTTTGATACTGCTAGATTAAATCTATTTATGAGATTTGATATTTTGATTTGGGATCTACTTTATGATGATGATTGGAATGTGTCAAAGGACTGAATTGTTATAGTACTGACTAGTGAGAAATTGACTGTATGGTTATCTGGTTTTGTACTTCGTTCCTCGATGCTCACCTAAAAGTATTTCGTGCTCTTTAAACTAGTAGTGACTAACTGGATGCCTAGCACACAAGTGGTTTTTGTCTACTTAGCACAGACCAAATTACTTTATGCAATCGGTACTGGGATACGATTCAATATTGGATGTCTCATTATTGACACTATATTGGCTATTGAGAGTAAGTCACACTCCTTACTATACTTTCCTTTCTTAATTACTCAACTTTTATATGCCAATGAAGTTCCCAGCATAGAGTCGAGTGTACTTGAGTTGGCGGTCTTGACGAACATCAATTTAAGGATTTTTCGTCAACCACGAGTAGTGGATTTGTCATAAACCACATCTAGTCTCTCGGATGCCTCGGGGAGAACTATCAATCCACATGCAACTCTATTTACTGAAATTGAGAGGATCAAAGGTATTTCTCAAATGGCTACTGATGCTCTTGGCCACTTAAAAGAGCGAGTTCCACACTTTCATGACGCTTCTTGATTTAGTCTTTTTGGCACATGTTGTCTCAAAAAGGGAGAAGATAAAAGATTTCCTGCTGAATTTGTATTGAGTATTGACTTGACTACTGAATTTGTATTGAATCTTGACTTGAATACTAAATTTGTATTGAATCTTGAATTCTGAATCTTATTCTAAATCTTCAGTGATTTTTTTTGACTTATGCTTGCGTTGCCTACTTCATCTTAGATTAAAGGGAAGCATTGTGGATTCAATATCTATATATCCAATTATATGATTTAGGGGGAGACTAGTATTTGTGACAAATATGTCAAAAAGGGAGAGATTGTTAGATATATGTTATATATATCTACTTATTTTCTTTTAGAATATTTTTATAAATTGGACTTTTCATATTTTTATTGTCTTGGATTCAAAAGAATTATTTGGATAATATTCTAGATAGTATGGTATCCTATCTTGAATAAATGTGGATCTTATGAAGACTTATGATGTATTACGTGAATATGGGAATTGAAGGGCATTGTTGGAATTTACCTTGTGAATTAAGTGGTTTTCAATAAACATGTGTAGCTTTTGTGTGTAACCTACGATTAATGTCTATATAAGCAGCATGAGTGTTTTGAGCTATATAGAGTGATTGGAATTTCTTGATGTTGGAAGCTTGCGTGTGAAATATTTGATGGTGTGTGTGTTACAAGCTGTTAATTAATTGTGGGAGAGTGAAAACTTGATGTTCATGATTTGTAATTTGTCTAGGAGCTATTCACGTTGACCGTTCATCTCCCTGAGACCTTCATAGTTGGGCTATCTTTGAGGATTGGGAATGTCTTTCTTTATGCGTATGCATGCGTGTGATTTCAATCTTGGTATATTCACGCTCCTGCATTAATTACTTTAGAAGTCACTTACACTGAATCTTCATCCATTGGAATGACTTTTGACTAGGAGGTATTTGAGCACTATATGTGCATTCCGTTGTGTGTTGATTGTTAACTGAGTAGCTGCGGTTTGAATATGGAGCTGATGTAGATTAGTACAACCGGTGGACAATTATTCAAATATATTTTGGGAAGCTGAACATAAGGAAGGTTATTTTATCTTAAGTATTTTATTGTTCTATTCTTAGTTGATTGATCACTTAAGTTATTTTTATTAATTATCTTTTAATTAAGAGTTGTTTGGAAAAATCTTCTGACGAGGTTAACATGAGTCGGTCGTGTTATTGGGTGTGAAAATCTTTCACGAGAACTGAGGTTGAGAGATGGTGTCAAGGGTTGACCGGTGTAAGCTCAGTAAAGCCTTGGGTAAATTTATTGTACTTAGGTGAAAGTATTAAGCTAGGTGAGGGCCCTATAGACGTAGGAAAGAAATGCCAAACTGCGTTACCAAATTTTTGATATTATCTGTTATCTCGCTTTTGATTTTTTTTGTTTTTGTTTGTGCTAGAGACGATCACGGTAAAATTAGAAAGTTTGTAAAACTACTACCCCTACAGTTTTTCATAAACAAAAGAAATTGATAATAATGATCATAACAAACTAAATCATCTATAAATTGTCCTTATCAAAGAGTAGTCGGAACTCCTAGCCTTTGGACTTTGGAGGATTGGGGTAATGAATTTTGGATTCTTTATTGGTAATTTGTTTTATCAAACAGTAGCCGGAAACTCCTAGCCTTTGGACTTTGGAAGACTTGGGTAATGAATTTAGGATTCTTTATTGGTAATTTGTTTTAGTGTCTTGATATGTAAAGGTGTATTCAATGTTGTGAATACCGTATCGAACTTAGTACTAGATTTAGTTTTGGTACGGTACCTGTATCAGTACCGATCAACAGTGGATATTGTTTCGAGTAATTTTTTATATTTATGAAACAGTCCTTGAAATTTTTAAAATTTGCAAAATAATCCACTAATATATTGTACAGTTATATACTATATACTTTACAAGTTTATATCAACCTTGTTTCCAAAAATTATAATAATAAATAATAATCACAACTAATAATTTGATATGAAATGACAATAATTTTTAAATATTTCACATATAAATAATAACCACAATTAATATGAAAAAAGATAATCATCATAATACAAATATAAAAATAAGAATAATACAAAGTATTTAAAATATTACAATAATACAATTTCAAAATTTTAATAAATAATAATCTCATCAAAACATCTAATAAAAGAACAATAAATATTCTTTAATTACTACAATTTCATCATGACGAGGAAACAATTAAGTTGGAGGTAAACCTAAAACAAAAACATTTACAATTACATCACGTATATAGAATTTAATATAAACTGATAAACATTAAATATAAGTAAAATTAAAAGAATTGGAAAATAACCTGCAACAAAATTCAATCGTCAAGAGGAGGATACCCGCTATAACTGCACTAACTCTAGTTATCATTTGGTACAAAATCCTTATCATTGAGAGGAGCTTCATCATGATTAGCATTCAAATTTAATGCACCAAATGATATGTCAATGCTTTCCAATCCAAAATTGTCTTTCAAGTCAGTGATATCTATCAAATTTGGTTCTTGAGAAACCCAATCCGAGGAAACATCAGTATTATCAATGGAAATTGGATCATTTGAACTTCTTGTACTATTAAGACTCCTAGTAAACAACAAATTTTAATTATTAGAAAATTTTATCAAAAATAAGAATGATAATAACTTATCTTTCCCAACAATTTCTAATAATTTCTATTTCCAACAATAAAAAAACATTCATATACCAATTTTCATTTCCAACAATCCCCAACAATTTCCATTTTCAATAATCACAAACACATTTATAAAACAATATCCATTTCCAACAATTCTCAACAATTCTCATTTCCAACAATCACAAAACATTCATATAACAATTTCCAATTCCAACAATTCACATTTTCAACAATCACAAAACATTCATATAACAATTTTCATTTCCAACAATTCTCAACAATTCTCAACAATTCTTATTTCCAACAATCACAAAACATTCATATAACAATTTCCGTTTCTAACAATTCCCAACAATTCTCATTTCCAGCAATCATAAAATATTCATATAACAATTTCCAATTTCAACAATTCCCATTTCAAATAATCACAAAACATTCTCATAACAATTTCCATTTCCAACAATTCTCAACAATTCCTATTTCTAACAATCACAAAACATTCATATAACAATTTCCAGTTCCAACAATTCCCAACAATTCTCATTTCCAACAATCATAAAACATTCATATAACAATTTCCAAGTCCAACAATTTCCAACAATTCTCATTTCCAACAATAACAAAACATTCATATAACAATTTCCATTTCCAACAATTCTCAACAATTCCTATTTCCAACAATCACAAAACATTCATATAACAATTTCCATT
>JAOSBN010134559.1:0-27923 GCA_027563595.1 Erythroxylum suave
CTTCATAGAGAAGCCCTGTGTATAGATGACTACGCGATAAGGAGAAGGAGGATAGGCTTTGGGAGGTTGTGCATAAGCGTAGACATAGCAAAAGAGCTTCCTAACTATATTCACATGATAAAGACTAGGCACAGTACAAGAAAAATATTATTTTGCGACGGAAATTACTCACATAAAACGATAATATTTCGTTGGTAAGTCAGTTTAGCGATAGACTTTACCGACGGACAAAGATGTCGTAGAAACGGTCGTAGCTAATAATTCTCGACAAAAAACAAAATTTCTGTTGGTAAATTCCATTAGTAATTTGAGCGACGGAAATAATATTCTGTTGGCAAAATTACTGACGGATTTATGATTCTGTTGGTAATTTGAGCGACGGAAATTATAGTTCGTAGGTAAAATTACTGATGGTTTTGCGTCTTTCTTCAGTAAATGGTAATGATTTTACTGACGAAACCGCAAATTTCCGTCTGTAAATCAACTAGATTTTTTTTAAAATACCGTCAATAATTTGAATTTGATAATGTTATATTTGATTGAAAGTTTTTATATCTAAGTTGAGGTACCATTAGCTTTGTTTTACTTATATTTAACCATCACATCGATATCTCTCATAGTGACATCTGTATGAACGAACAAGAGTTGTTTGTAAAGTAACAGTAAGAATATGTGAAATGGAGAAAACAAACAGGTAGCTACGAGTAACCAAGAGTCTAGACAATAGCTTAGGCAATGCCAATGCAAAGAACAGGTGGTGGGTTAAAATAGATTAGCAAAAGGATTTGAGGGCTAGTCAGAATCTGCAATAACTAGATACAATAAAAGGCTAAAAAATGAGTGTATCTTGTAGGACTAGAGTCTCCTTCCTCCAAGAGTCTACAACACGTAAACACTAAACGACTTGTGCATGATAGTTGGTCTAACTTTCAATTGCTTTTTCGTGCGGCAATGTGACCTTGATCATCTCCTATAACCCTAATATAAGGAAAATACACGTTAACATTAGAGTAAAGGCTAATTAAAATTAATGATATTTAATGGAAAAGCTTTATACATCACCTTATGGTTTGAATTATACTCATACATGAGTTGGTCATACCTAAGGGCTAAGTATTATGTCGTTTAATTATTGGACAGTTCCATTTAAACTATCTAAACCACTTGTAATTATCTCAATTGTGTAATTTCTTATTTTATAAGTAGTTAACGCTTGGTGGATATAATAAATATGTTGTAAATCCACTAGACTTATGGGCGTGTTATGTCTTCATCTTTTCCGCAAATGAAAGTCGTTTGTGATAGTTTCGTACTAGAGATGACATTTTAAGATACTAAAGTCTATAATCTTTGAAAGATGAGATGCATTACTAAATCTTTCGTAATGGTAAGTAAATTAGGTGCGAAATACCATATCTTAATATATATAATATGACAGCTCCAAACATTCAATACAACTCCTATGAATAAAAAATAACATCACTCGTAACAAATATGTAATACTTTCACTTTATACCATTGTTCACAACATATAAGTAATTCATTCACTTTGGTATGGGAATAAAAATTTGACTATAATGAATAAATGCCTTGGAGTAATATTTGAATGTATGGCCAAACAATATACAAGAAAATGTTTGTTCTAATAGACATTTCATCAAATAATTCATAGGCAACCTATATTATCTCTAAATAATAACAAAACAATTCCATTTTTTCATTATCTACAACCAACAACACATTTAAACAACAAATAAACCAACAATTCAAATAAACAAAATGCATAAACCAACAATTCAAACAAAACCCACCAACCCACCAATGGTCATATATATAAGCATCTAACACCTTCATTTTTTAGAGACAAAATAAACCTAATAGAGTTGTTACTTGAAAAATGGTGCATGATGGACTAAAAACGAAGCAAAAATCAAAGGTGGAAGCACTCCAAGAAGAGAACTGACAACATTAATGGTGGGAGGAGAGAAAAATAGTAGAGGGGAGGTAGACGAAAGGGAGCTTTGGGTCTCATAAATGTTGGTGATAAAACAATCACAAATTGACAATTACCAACGAAAATGTATTTCTGTTGGTAATTTACTGAAGGAAATGCATTTCCATTGGTAATTTACCGAAGGAAATATTATCCCGACGGTATTCAAGTTGCTTATTTTTCTGCCAGCTAATGCCGCCTAATTTTGCGACAAACTCTCGTTTTCCGTCGCTATAATATGACGAAAAATACGCGGGGATATTTTCCCTCCACATTTACCCACAAATGTTTTGGCCGTCGATAAATCCATCAACTTTGCCAACGGAAAGTCAATTTCTGTTGCTAATTAGCGATGGAACGCATTCTGTCACTAATTTTTCGTCGGTAATTTGTTATTTTCTTATAGTGGCAAGAATAACACGCTATTTAAGGATCCTGTAATGGTTACATACCATTAGAAACTATCTCTCAAGATCCAAGGTAAATAGTGGAAACCAATAGGCAAAATCTTGGCTTTTAAGTTAAACGTAATATTTCAGGGGGCTCAAATTGAACCCTAATATTTATAAAGCATTCAAATCAGAAACCACATGGACATAAAATCTTACCCTCTATCAATAAATGCCATATGGCTTTTTATATAACATGACTTCTTAAATTTTGCAATGTCCCACTAATATGCAAAACTCACCGTTTGAATCTCTTCCAATTATTTTAACAGACACAAAGTTTGAAGTTCATGACATATTCTTCAGATTCTTTGTGTAGCTTATTACTGAAAGGAACTTGTACATTCATGCATACAACTGTGCAATCTATAGCGATTTGTTTCAAGACCAGTTATAGGCGAAAGCAACTATCACCAGAGCCTATTCTAAGAAGAAATGTTGTAGTCTTACTTGACGATTCTACAAATGGTAGATGGAGTTTTGCTTCGCATACTTCCCCACAGGGTATTTTTAGTATAGTTCGCCCAATTCTCATTGTGACGACGCTGGGGAAAACTATAGCCTTAAGCAATTGGACAAAAGGTAAAAGTACCATTACTTCACAGCTCCTTGTATTGTATCAAGCCCTCTCCTTGGTATAATTATGTAATATGTTATAGTAAGTGAAGACAGAGGCCACAACATATCAAAAACTACAGCTTTGGTAGGCACTGAATTCGGTGCCCACCAAAGTTGACATAAGGAAAAAAATGGCTGGTACTTCTCCTGCCTATTTAGGTCTGGGCAAAAATAAGAGAGATGTGAGGGGAGAGAGATAAAAAAGAAGAGAGGGACACAAAAAAATATTTTGTGTATTTTTGTGAGATCATTTTCTCCTTATAATTTTCTAGTTTTCTTAGTAGTAAAATTCTTCTATCCTTGCCCGTGGTTTTTACCCTAATTTAGGGGTTTTTCACATAAATCTGTGTGTTCATTACTATTCCTTTTAGTCCTATTTAGCTACGAACTTACTTTAATCCGGTCAATTTTCACAATAAGTGGTATCAGAGCCAAGGTGTGTTTCTCTTGAAAATTTAGAGTATGCTCTGTGGTCGTAGTTTTGACTGATCTTCCACATCAGAAAAGATTTTCTTAAGAAAGGTTTATTTGGTGTGATGCAGCTTTGGTGTGGTAGTGTGGAAGTGTATGTCTAGGAAAGTTCTGGCTAAGGAAAGACTAGGTACTTAAGTATATCCATTTGTGACCCACCTCTCTTTACTAAGAATTTACCTGGTGTATTATTCATACATACATATACGGTACTATTCACATATGGGTACTGTTCATACGTACAAATACTATTCACATGAAATGGTGGGAGCTAAATTCTGTTTGTGATAGAAGCAATGGCAGTAAAATTTGAGATTGAAAAACTTAATGGGAGTAATTTCTCATTGTGGAAGCTAAAGATGAAAGCTATCTTGAGAAAGATAATTGTCTGGTGGCCATTAATGAACGGTCAGCTGGAGTTACTGATGAAAAGTGGAATGAGATGGATGGGAATGCTATTGCAAATCTTCATATGGAGCTAGAAAATAGAGTGTTGTCAAGCATAGAGGAGAAGAAGATCAGACGTTGCACATGCAGTGGGAGTTGTTAGTTGATATATGGTGAATCCTGGTAGAGAGCATTGGAATACAGTTAAGAGGATTCTCAAATATATCAAGGGAACCTCAGATGTTTCATTATGTTATGGAGGACCAGTTTTTACTGTCAAAGGATATGTTGATGCTGATTATGCAGGTGATCTTAATAAAAGTAAATCCACTATAGGATATGTGTTTACACTAGCTAGAGGAGCTGTGAGTCGGGTTTCAAAACTATAATCAGATGTGGCTACGTCAACAACAGAAGCAGAATATGTAGCAGCTACACAAGTCAGTAAAGAAGCAATGTGGTTGAAGATGTTGTTGGAAGAACTTGGGTATAAACAAGAGAATATTACTCTATTTTGTGATAACCAAAGTGCATTGCATCTTGCAAGGAATCCAGCATTTCAGTCAAAGACAAAACACATTCGTTTAGTATCACTTCGTTCGTGAGAAAGTGGAAGAAGGAATGGTGGATATTCAGAAAATTCATACCATGGATAACCTGGCAGATTTTATAGCAAAAGCAATCAACACTGACAAGTTTATATGGTGTCGATCCTCATGTGGCCTGGCAAAGACATAAGCAACATGAAGTGGCAAGGTAGAAAGAATTGTGTGAAGAAATGATTGATTCTCAATCAAATCTTCAAGTGAGAGAATTGTCAACAACTACAGCTTTAGTAGGCACCGAATTTGGTGCCTACCAAAGTTGACATAAGGAAACAAAATGGCTGGCCATTTGGCTAGCTATCCCACACTTCTCCTGCCTCTAAATAGGCAGGAGATGAAAGGAGAAGGTGTGTGCAAAAATAAGAGATATGTGAGGTGAGAGAGATAAACAAGAAGAGAAGGACACAAAACAATATTTTGTGTATTTTTGTGGGTGTAGATTTTTCCTTGTAATTTTCCAATTTTCTCAGTAGTAAAATTCTTCTATCCTTGCTCGTGGTTTATACCCTAATTTAAGGGTTTTTCACATAAATTTGTGTGTTTATTACTATTCCTTTCAGTCCTATTTGGTTGCGAACTTGCTCCAATCTGGTCAATTTTCACAACACAACGATCCTCAACAAAAGAGTTTGATGAAGTAGTTTCAGAAAGTGACCAAGACATAGTTGGAGAGTTTGAATATGATGATGAATATTTGAGGAAACAGAAACAAAAAAGAAATCTATCAGTAGCTCTGAAGGGGATGAGGAGTATCAGTGGGGTGAAGAAAATGGTGAAGATGAGGATGAGGAAGAAGAAGAATAGGATTTTGTAAGCATCAGTGAGGAGAGTGATCAACCTCAAAAGTGCAATAAATTATCAGGCAGTACTAGGAGAGACAAAATTAAGATCTGTTGATGAGATCCAATCAAATCTAAGACTTAATAAAAAGGTCACTAGTAACTTAATAAATTACTGGCAATATGACCTCTCTGAATTAGAAGCAAGGATGATAAAACCCAAGAAAGTAATTGCATTATATGAGCACTTCGATGCAAGTGAGAATTTAGACTATTCAACTGGCAATCCAGATTCTGATGGAATTGGTAATGAGCAAGATGTGAAAGTTCATTCGCCTATCGTCGGCTATAAGGAGGCAGCTGAGAAAGAGCAAATCAGCCAGTTGAAAAGTCCAATAGCCCAGACCAAGATGAAGGTGAAAGTGTGAGATAAAGATGACAACTTGATCTCAATAAAGTTGCCCCAGGTTCTGTTTTTGGTGACGGTCCAAACATAACAATAACAGATCAAGACACAGATGATTTTTAAGCTGACCTCTCTACTGCAAAGTAATATTATATATGATTTTAAAACAGGTTACAAATTTTGCAATCTTAGCGTGGAGGACATTATGATCATAGTTTTATAATGCAAGTTAAGCAACCTTGATGGGATTCATCTAGGATTTAGAGTAGGGAGCAACCTGATGCTGAAACTCAAATTGTGAGTTTTGCATATTAGTGGGACCCACTAAATTAAAAAATTCACCTCAGTAAAAAAGGTCACGTGACATTTAACTAACAGACCTCTGTCAGATTTTCTATCCATGTAGGGTAATGATTTTTACATTTTGTAAACATTGAGGTCCAACTTGAACGCCCTAAAATATTAAGATTCAATTTAGATTTTGGTGTAAATGCTAAGGTTTAAAAAATACATTTTTGGTCGCAAAATTTTTAAGTGGGAGGATAATAATGAACTGATGAAGTTGGACGAGCCAGGTGAGGCAATGATTGTTCCAGGTATAGAAGCAAACAACTAGAGAAGAGGGTGAGCTTAATAAAGGGCCTCAAAGACCTTCTCACTATTTTCATCACAATATGGACAAGGAGGATAGACCTGGTGATTAAATGGGGATAAAGGGACCATTGAGAAAGAGAAGCAACCTGTTACCCGACAACTTCGTGGAGGCATTATCTATCCCATTAAAAATACAATGGAAATAAATGAAGGGTGATTTTATAGTGACAAGAGAAAGAAGTCCAAAAGAAATAACAAGAGCAAGAGCTTTAAAGGTAAAACTTTATTAAAAATGAAAATTTCTTATAAGGAATGTTTTTGGATTAAATTACCTTAAAAAGCTTCAAGCAATAAGGAATTTTGTAAATGTTAAACTTCTTTTATTCTTAGGTCTCCTGGAAACCTAATTGTAGCTTTATTTCAAACAATTAGCATCACTTTTTTGGGAGAATAATATTGGCTTATGGCAATATATTTGTCAAAGTGGAAGAACTAAAGGAATATAATCAAGAAATCCATGTAGCTATCTAATTTTTGCAGGAGTGTTGAAATTTTTTTTAATAGTTTTATATGGTTATAACTATAATTTCTAAAGGAAAATGCTATGGGAATGATTGATCTATTTTTAGGAAAATTGATTTGATCCTTGGTTAGTTTACAAAGATTTTAATACAACCTTTTTTAGCTTAAAAGTTAAGGGATGGTATAGCTTAAAGAACTTAATTGAAGATTCCAATAAGTTTATGGAAAGCTTAGAATTGGTGGATTTGTACTATGAGGGAAACAAGTTTACATGGAGAAACTAGCAAGAATCAAGATGCTTCTTTAGGAAAATGTTGGATACAGCTATGCAACCTTGTATGGCTAACCAAATTTCTTGACAGCAAAGAAAGGATTATGGAGCCTTTCTTCTCCTATCATATGCTTATTAAGATTGTAAATATGTTCTAAAAGGTATATAAGTAAATGTCCTTTTAAATTCAATAGTTTTCATGATTGTGATGAAGGATTTTAGGATGCAATTTTTAAAGGAAAGGAAATCAGTTTACAACGCTCCAAGCAGTTTATATGTGTAGAAATTGAAACGTGTCAAACAATAATTAAAGAATTTGAATGCAAAAAGGATATCAATGTTAAATAAGTAGCATCAAATGCAATGGACGAGCTAATAATGATCCAACAATAGCTCTCTAATAATCTGAGTAATAATGAGCCTTTAATGGAAGGGAAGCAAGTTTTGAAGGACTACTTAGGAAAAGTCGAAGACCAAGCCATTTTACTAAAGCAAATTTCTAGAAATAGCTAACTAAAGGATGGAGATAAATGCACTAAATTCTTCTTCAACCCAATTATGGCTAAGAAGAATTCCAATAGCGTTTGCTCAATTACTTCACAAAATGGCACATTGATTGCTAACCAAAAATAATTGCTAAATAAAGTAGTGTTCTTCTTCAAATTTTTGACTAGATCATACTCCTTTAGCCCTCATTAGTTAAGCAACTTAAATCCTTCGTTAATTTCTAGATTGGGCAAGAGGAAGCACAACTTCTCATTAAGCAAGTTAAAGATTGTAAAATAGAAAAATATTATTCCAGATGAATGGGTAAGCCCTAGGCTTTAATGGCTTGAATGGATATTTCTTCCAAAAAGCTTATAATCAAGTAGGTTTCATGGTAAAACAAGTTGTTAAGGAGTTCTTCTCTAATGGTATTCTTGTTAAAGAGATTAATAAAACTTTTCTTTATCTTACTGCTAAGATTTCCAATTCTTCATCCTTTGGTGATTTCATGCCTATTTCTTGGTAATTTTCCCTATAAGATCGTAGATAAAATTTTGGCTCATTGGTTCAAAGCTCATGAACGGTACTATAGGAAAAAATCTCACAAAATTATGTAATGAAATTGAACTTCAATAAAGTTTTTGGTTACATTAGTTGGGAATTTATACCCAACTTTCTTGATGTCTTTTAATTTCTTCGAACTTTCATAAATTGGATAAACTCCCATATCACCTCTACATCCTTTAGTGTTTCGATCAATGGAGTTCTCTTAAAGTTGTTTAGAGGTGGTAGGGGGATTCAATAAGGTGACCCCCTCTCTCTATACCAATTCATTCTACATATGAAGGATTTAACTCTACTTTTGAAGCACAACATTATGAGGAATGCCAAGTAAATGTATCATAACAAATGAAAAAGGCTTAAGCTAATGATTTTATGTTTTTTAGATAACTTATTTCTATTTTTCAAGGATGAGGCAAATTCTATTAAAATCTTAATGACAACCTTAAGACAATTCAGAGTGCTATTAGGGATGGACATAAATTATAATAAAATATGTATTATCCTTGACTTTAGTGCAATCTAACACATAAAGAGACTCAAAATCCTAACCAGAATGGTTATTAAAAACCCCCTAAGGTACTTAAGGTTGCCTCTAGTGACAATGAAGTTATAGTTTAAATATTGTTAACCTTTATTTGAAAAAATTAGAAACGATTGGGAAGTTAGAATAACAAGGATCTTTGGGGGTAAGCTATAAATCCTCAAATCTATTGTAAATTCCATGCACACTTATTGGAGTGCTCATATGTTCTTATCTAAAGGTTTAATTAAGAAAATCAAGGATAATGAGAAACTTTTTGTGAGGCAAGATGATTGAAATCAAGTTCAATGTTAAAGTTAAATTGTCGGATGTGTGCAAAACCTTGGATGATGGTGGCATAGGGATTATTCCTATAAGTGTTAGCAATAAGATATTGATGGCTAAAATACTTTGGAAAGTGTGAGCATGTAACATTCTACTCCCATAGAGCACATAACTAACATAGCGAATGATATTTGGGAAACTACTCTACGAAAATGGCACGTTAAGGCGGTTAAATCAATTTATTTTTCCTTTTAAATCCATTGTACATCACATAAAACATTCCGATAATCATATTGTTCCATTTTTATGCACAAACATATATATTCTCAATGTCATTGCATTTCCAAAATTCATATGTCAATATACAACAGTTGAAAGATACAGTTCTTGATACAATAGATTTAAGACATTTGCATGTATAACTGATCCTGACAATGACCCATATCTGAATGAAAAAGTTACTTCAACTAGACTAGCTAGATTTCTCTTAAACCTGAAAAACAAAGTTTTAATTTTGATGAGTTTGCGAACTTAGCGAGTGAACCATCACCGATCTGCTCACTCAAAATAGACATAAATATCACAAGTGTATAATACAGTTCAATTAATATCTCATATCATTCATAATCAAATTTCATATATCACATTATTCAGAATTTAGTACTAACTCGCAATACACATCATATTCCAACAAGTTAGTTATGAACACAAGCATTGCATATAATCATTGCAAGATAATCTAATCATTCATTTCTTCTTATTCATATCGTCGATATATGCACAAATATAGCATATCATTGTATCCATGCAATTCAATCATTCTTTCTAAATATTCACATAATACATGTAAAGATATATATGCAATAGATACTCCACTTTCATTTTTATTTTGTTTTGATCGAGTGCCTATTAATTAACCCATGCCCCTCGTGGATATCGGGCTTATTTCAAGTACTGACCCATATCCCCTATGGCTACCAGGTTTATTTTAAGTATTGACCCATATCCCTTGATGATACCGAGCTTATTTCAGGTACTGACCCACATCCTTTATGGATACTGAGTTTATTTTAGGTACTAACCTATATCCCTTGTGGATATCGGGTTTAGTTCAGACTGGTCATTCTGGTCATAACTCCTTTATCTAATTATGTACATGAATGTCATGAAATGCATTATTCCATATCTGTGCTATCAATCACGTTATTTCGATAAGCACAATCATTTATCACAAACATCGGATTAGAATTAGACATTCAACATTTAATTGAGTATCACTTATTACATACACATTTACATTTACATTTATCATTGGGCCTTGGTCCGACACTCAATAATAATGTCAAATAAGACTCATTTAGTTAAATTCACATACAATGAGAACTTCCAATATAGTCCCAAATATTGATCCCCTTAGAAAATTGATGTCCGTAATTATCACAATCAAACTGGTAACAGTTTAATATGTAAAAATTAAACAAGAGCAACTTAAGCATAGTGAATTTCATCTAATTCAAATAGGAAAACACATATAATGGAGACATCTATGTTAACTAACAATATACTCCAGGTGAGCTATTACCTTGATGATCTGGCAATGTCTGGATGTTGTAGATTAACTTGTACTTCTATATCATACAGTACACACATAATCCACATATTACTAAGTTGATCAATCATATAACTGTTTAACCGTACATATGTATATGTATCATGTTCAATGCGTGCTCAATTGACTATTCCAGGTATATTTCTTTAATTCACCTGTTATGATGATTCACACTTTATAACTTATATATGTCAAAATTGGACTTAGTTTAACACTTCATTTGTATAAGATTATTCTAAGTTAATCATTTTATCATTCATCAAGTCTATTCTAACATTTTAAGATCACAACGTAACCAATTTATAAATCATCTTTACTTAGTGCTGATCATTCATCTCCTTTGAATTTCATTAGCAATCCTAAGATCACTTTCATTCATTCCATATTGTTGTTCTCACAATTTCATCGGATCTATTAGGAGGACTTCATGTCTACTAGGAAGACATTCTCAGGTTTTGTAGCTTTCCAGCCCCTCTTATCTCCGTTTGGAGGGACATAATGTCTGCCAATTAGACCTTATAGAAATTTGAAATTTTGACGGAGTCTTCACAAAATTTGTATAACTTGGATTACTCTTTGAAAGCATACTTAAATGACCTTAATCAGAAATATATAGAGAAAGTTATGCCTCTTACCCCAAAATCTATCCATTTACTTTATCCTATTAATCTCAATCATCCATTTCCTTAATTATAACCTCAATTATCACCTTAAGCAATCACACATTTAATCGCATATTCAAGTATCATAATAGGTTCATTTCAAGCTTCATTTAAGAATAAATGTATCATAGGAAAGACTAAAGACTATTCTCAAAGAATGACAACACCCTGTACTCATCTTCAAGCCAAATTTAGAAAACCTTAGAGGTAGAATTCAAATTCGATTCCTGTATGAAAATTGTATCTGTATGTATCTAGTTAATCTAAATTTAAAATCATCCCATTTGGATAACTATGGATTGAGATATGGCTAAAATACAGATGCCCATTCAATGAAAACACTCAATCTAACACATTCCAACACAGGGGTCTATCACAAGCAGTATTGGGGAAACAAACATAATTCGAGCTTTAGTCACTATTTCCTCTAACCAATTTCAAAGAGGTCACGGTAAGACCTATATCTACAACTTTCATTCTTTGAGTTTCCTCAAATTCGTACTTCAAGGATATGAAAGACAAATCGAAAGAGAAAGATCAAATTGAAACCAAAATTTCAACTTACCTTGGTAACCTCTCTCCTTCTCCTCTTCTCTTCCCCTTTTTCTCTCCTTCTCTTCTCATTTTTGTTTTTCTCCCTCTTCTAAACTTATGGCCCACCCTTCATTCCCACTTCTATTAAATTTTCAGTCATTTTCTCTAGAAAATTCAAGAAGACTAAACTAATCCATGTGTCACCATTCCATTGGTCCGTGTCACCATCCTATTGTTACATATGTTATCCTTCCATTGATCCATATGTTACTATTCTATTGGTCCTTGTGTCGCTTACTTTAGGCTCCACATGTAACTCATTTAAGCCTCCATATGTCACTACTTATAAGGCTACGTGTTTCACAAACTATAAAGCTACATGTGTCACTAATTGTAAGGCTCCATATGTCACCATTCTATTGCTCCACATTTCACAAGTCTAAGGTACCATTTGTTACAAATTTAAAGGGCCAATTTTTGCAATTATACTCAAGCCACTTGTAATCTATTTTATTGAGCCATTTTTCACTTATTCCCAATGCCACATGACACCATTTTATAGGCCTAATCAACCTAAATTCCCATGTATCAATTTATCTTGCTCTTTAACATTTTCTTAGACTAGAACACATCACCTAGTTAATTACTCAATTGTAACAATAAATTACCAATTTACTAAATATAATTCATCAATTCATGTTATTGGTAAATTAAAATGCAAAACATTGGGAATGCATATTCATATCAAATTCATTTTCGTTCAATACCCTGGAATATATCAATTGAGCGCATATACTATCTTGCAATGTCTTCTAAATCACGATTCATATGAGTATACGAATATTATGCATGTGAATGAAATGCACCATGTAGATTCTTAAATGAAATAACTCATATGACTCAATCTAACAATTTAATCTCTTAACAATTTTAGGAGGCGAGATATTACAACTCTACCCCCTTAAGAAATTTCGTCCTCAAAATTCTTAGTTGACTGATCAAACATATGGGATAATTTTTTCTCATGTTTTTCTTAGTCTCTTAAATAGCTTCTTCTCTTGAATGATTTCTCTAATAACTTTTACTAAAGGAATTACTCAATTCCTCAACTGCATAGTCTGATAACTGACTATTTTATTGGTTCCTCCATCTAATGCAAATTACTTGCAATCTTAACTTTTTGAGCTAGTAACTTATGCCTCAATATATTATCTATATAATGAAAAAGCACATTTATATGCCAAATATTGATATTTAATACTCATTCATACAAATTATCAACACAATTGTACACTAGTACAATTCATCACTACAACCAATACAGATGCTCGTCACTACCATTTATTCATGTTGTCATGTTGTATTTCTTATTTACAACTGTTAAGTTTCCTTTCTGTGTTAAGCCTATACATTTTTTTTAGGTATGGATACCGATTGATGTTATGCGTAACTTTTTTAGCAGTCTTAAGCTACCTTAATCTCACTGCAGATCATTTTCATCTTATCAACTATATCTTGAATCGATTATGGGTCATCAATATTCCTCAAGCCCTCTTTGTCCTAATACAAGGGTATTCGATATCTTCTACCACTTAATTTCATAATCATCTTCTCTTGTTCTATATCATTGCCAATATTTTCAAAAGTTCTACTGCACATATAGTAACCTCACATTCTGGACTTATTCTCTTCTTCAAGATTAAACCTTAAGCTATATTTTGCAAATATCAAACTAAACTTTGCAAATGTCCACCAAATTCTGTTATAGAGCAGTCAATTATAAGAAAAGTAATACGTAAATTGCAAATCCAACGTAAATGTTTTTAATGTAAATTCTATATAACTACATTCCATTTCTCATACGTTGATTTTTATAACACAGGCTACCTCAATTACACCTACTGATCATTAAATATTTCATAATATTAAGTATGGCAAGTCTCTCAATTCTAGTCTCCTATCATCTATAGCAGGTAGATATAATTGATCATCACATATAAAGGTATCATTGCTCAACAACAACTTAACACTCTATCTTTGTAAGATAATACCATTCAATTCATGCACTTAAAGACCTTAACATTAAGCAAGACATATCCATTCATACAAAATGATCAATATCTAACAATAGCACCGAAGAAGATAATGCATCAATGTTCATAACTCATATTTCTAATTCAAAAAAATCAGAGATCATATCTGTTTTGTTTCCAGTATTACATTTCGTATGACATATAATGTGAATATTTTCTAGCATTTCTCAGTCTTAGATTTCGAATTAACCAACATCTCAAGCCATAAAAATCAACAACTATTAATATGTCTGATCCTTTATACAAGGTTTTTAAGTCCTTCAAGCAATAGCAATAACATCATCTCGAACTCAAAGACTCAAAAACGTAATTCGGATACTTTACAATAAACAAATATATATATACAATATCTATATTATATTCAGCTCTTTGTCCCCAATTATTATAATTATTTGACTTCAATATTCATCTTTGATCTATTCAATATTCACTAATTCCTAAAAATGGAACATTTAGTCTACATGATATAATTCGATGAAAGTCTTTATAAAAAAAAGTTTCTCTCTAAAGATACTTATATTGTTCATGAAATCTTTCTTGGTCAACTTATTCATCATTGCTTTTCAACCATCCATAATATTTGAAGAAAATCAATTTCTCTCATCATCATCACACCCAGTTTGAAATCCCGCAACAAAGCAGGGTTTGGGGAGGTCTGATATACGCAACCTTACCCTACAAAGTAGAGAGGCTATTTTTAATAGACTCACATGCAAATAAGACAATGAATGAAAAAAAAGTTAAAAGAGTAAAAAATGTAAAATTGATATACTAAAAGAGTAGGTAAATAAAATTAAAATAAGTAAATACATAAATAAAATAAAATAGAATAAAAGAAAAGGTTCATGTATCACTAAAAAAAATCTAATGAATTTGTCTTATACTGATAGAGGCGTAAGGTTTTCTTATACAAACGGATGGGAGCCACTCATGTAGATGACCAACTTGAATAATACACTATCAACATACACCAAACTCGTACCCAAAATTAGATAAGCAAAAGGTAAAAGCGTACCTGATGTTTTACACTATTTAATGGTAGGATTCATAATCACAAAAGCATAGACTTGGGAGAAACCACATGTACTATTTCAGGGAAATCAAGGATAGAGCTGGATACTCAACTAAACTTAAGCATGCTTTAAATGGCATTACGAATCATATATGATAAAGCTTGGTAATGTAGTAAGCATGCACATTTACTCTTATGCCTTGGTATGTACCATTAAGACCAGTACATCTTATCTAGAGATTTATTTTCAAAAGGTCACCAATTAATACCTCAAGCTGATGATACCTTGATCTTAATTGATTCTGGATAACATTTGGGTATCCTATGACTATACAAAAGTTACCTATCCTTAGTGGTTACCATTTCATTATATCCATATAAATTCACGCTTCCACTGTGCTACTCCAATTCATCTTAGATTTTTTTTATAGGACTAGTGCTTAAGGGCATTCAATATATCATAGATTGCTCCCTATACAATATCCAATCATGTAATACATATATGCTCAGTAGCATCATTTACCAAGGTAACCATATTATCGGATGTGCACTTATAATAACTAGTCAACTTAACCTTGAGGACTTCTACATATATTGCTATCGTTTATTTCATATCCCGGTTATCAATTATTTTATCTTACATAAATATGTTCTCAACCAATTAAAAAATATAGGATATGTAACCATCATAAAATTCTGATATCAGATCCAATAATATAACCTTATACTAAATCATAAGCTCTTAATATGATAGTCAACCAATCATTTCAGTTCCAAGTTCAACCTCTCAAGTAATAGAAATTTTTATTTTCTTTTAACTTTATTTGAACACTTTAAATCTTATCATTTCCACCTAAAACTTTAGTTTTCTCAATCAATCTATGAAAATGTATTCACATTTACATCAATTCAATTGTGTACAACCATAACATAAGACTGATATCATAGTTGATAATATAACCATGAATATGAATTCATTGAATCTAGGTCTAACTTCCCAAACCATGTAAGATCTCCCATACCCATGTAATGAATATTCAATCACATAATCGAGACAACACTTTTACTACCCCTTTTTTTGTTTTCCAACCCATTTTCAATCTTTACTAAATCTACTCTGTCACAGTATTAACAACTTTTCATTTTCTCTCACTTTAAAGGGTCATCATTCTTTTCATTGGTTCTAACAATTCAGACTCTTAATGAATGCTCATGTGTGTGACTTATTTAAATGCAACTAAGACTGGGGACCAGTTTCCATTGCATGTTATGACATGTTAAAGATGCATTTATCTTGACATATATCGGGATAAATGCCCATCTAAGATGTTAAACCTAGGCTCTGATACAAATTGTAACATTCCACTCCCATAGAGCATATACTTGACATACCAAAGGATATTCGAGAACATATTCTTTGAAAATGGAACATTAAGGCGGTTAGATCAATTCATTTTTTCGTTTTAATCCACAGCACATCACATAAAACATTCCAATAATCATATTGTTCCATTTTTATGCACAAACATATACAGTCTCAATGTCATTACATTTTCAAAATTTGTATATACAATATACAACAATTGAAAGATACAGTTCTTGATACAACAAAATTAAGACATTTGCAGGTAAAACTAATCCTGACATTGACCCATATGCAAATGCAGAAGTTACTTAAACTAGACTAGCTAGATTTCTCCTAAACCTGAAAAAATGGTTTTACAATTTTTGATGAGTTTGCGAACTCAGTAAGTGAACCATCATTGATGTGCTCACTCAAAACAGACATAAATATCGCAATTATATAACACAGTTCAATTAATATCTCATATAATTCAGAATCAGATTTCATATAGCACATTATTCATAATTTAGTACTTGATCGCAATGCACATCATATTCCAACAAGTCCATTATGAACACAAGCATTTCATATAATCATTTCAAGATAATCTAATTATTCTTTTCTTCTCATTCATATAATCCATATATACACAAACATAGCATATCATTGTATCCACGTAATTCAGTCATTCTATTTGGTTGTGACCGAGCGCCTATTAATTGATCCATATCTCTCGTTGATATCAGATTTATTTCAAGTATTGACCCATATCCTTTGTGGATACTAGGCTTATTTTAAGTGCTGACCCATATTCTCTGTGGATACCAGGCTTATTTTAGAAACTGATCCATATCTCTTGCAAATACCGGGCTTATTTTAGGTACTGACCTATATCCCTTATGCATACCTAGTCTATTTCAGACTGGTCACTTCGATCATAACTCCTTTATCTGATCATGCACATGAATGTCATGAAATGCATCATTTCATATCATGTCCTATCAATCACTTTATTTCGGTAAGCACAGTCATTTATCACAAACATCGGATCAGAATCTGGCATTCAACATTCAATTGAGTATCACTTATTTCATGCACATTTACATTTACATTTATCCTCGGGCCTTGGTCCAGCACTCAATAATAATTTCAAATAACACTTATTCAGTCAAATTCACATACAATGAGCACTTCCAATGCAGTCTTGAATAATAGTCTCCTCTAACAATTGATGTTCGAAATTATCACAATCAAACCAATAATAGTTTAATATGTAAAAATTAAACAAAAGCAACTCAAGCATAATGAAATACATCTAATTCAAACAGAAAAAAACATATAAAGAAGTTGACACATCTAGGTTAACTCAGTGTATACTCTAAGTGAACTATTACCTTAACGATCTGACAATGTCTAGATGTTGTCGATCAACTTGTGCTTCTATATCATACAATACACACATAATCCATATATTACTAAGTTGATCAATCATATAATTGTTCAACCATGCATATGTACATGTATCATGTTCAATGCATGCTTAATTGACCATTCCAGGTTTATTTCTTTAATTCACCTCTTATTACTGTTCACACTTTATAACTCATATATGTCAGAATTGGACTCAAGTTAACACTTCATTTGTATAAGATTATTCTAAGTTAGTCATTTTATCATTCATCAAGGTCATTCTAACATTCTAAGATCACAAGACATCCAATTTATCAACCATATTTACTTAATACTGATTATTCATCTCCTTTGAATTTCATTAGCATTCATAAGATTACTTTCATTCATTTCAAATTGTTGTTCTCACTATTTCATCGAATCTATGTCTGTTAGGCGGACCTTATGCTCGTAGGGTGGACTTATACCTATATATACTATCTTTCAGAGCGATTTCAGTCCAAATTACTAGGAAACGTCTATTAGGCAGACTTCATGTCTACTGGGTAGACATTCTTGGGTTTTCTAGCTTTTTAGCCTCACTTATGTCTGTTTGGAGGGACATAATGTCCGCTGGTGGACAATCATTGGACACTAACAAAAATGTGAAAATTTGACCTTTTAGATAGTAAAATCTCTCCTCGAAGTCTTCAAAAAAGTTGTAGAACTTGGAGTCCTCTTTGAAAGCATACTTAAATGCCTTAATCAGACATTGATACATAAAGTTATGCCTCTTGCTCCACAATCTATCCATTTACTTTATCCTATTAATCTCGATCTTCTATTTCCTTAATTATAACCTCATTATCACCTTAAGCAATGACACATTTAATTGCTTATTCAAGCATGATACTAGGTTCATTTCAAGCTTCATCCAAGAATAAATTCATCATAAGAAAGTATCTTATCAGTTGTTGTCTCAAACATCACATAAAAGAAACATATTTCATGTAAAAGTCATTCCCATTTTCCAACTTTTCCAACTCTATTTTCAGGTCAGTTTTGTATGACCATTATAACCTAGAAAATGAAGTATTTAGGCAAACTATTCTTATAAAAAAATGTTACTATATGTCTTAAATTTCCAATGACACCAAATTCATGCAGTTTGGTTCAGTATTCTACAGGTTATGCCTAAAATACTAAAGACTATTCTCAAACAATGACAGCACCTAGTACTCTGCTTCAAGCCAAATTTAGAAACCATTAGAGACAAAATTCAAATTCTATCCCTGCATAAAAATTGTATGTTTATGTCTCTAGTTTAATCTAAATTAAAAATCATCCCATTTGAATAAGTAAACATTAAGATATGGCTAAAATACAAATGCCTGTTCGATAGAAACACTCCATCTAACATATTCCAGCACAGGGGTTTATCACTGGCAGTATTGGGGAAACAGACATAACTCGAGCTCTAGTCACTATTTTCTGGAACCACTTCCACATAGGTCAAGCTAAGACCTATATCTACAACTTTCATTATTTGAGTTTCCTCAAATTCTTGCTCTAAGGATATGAAAGAAAAATCGAAAGAGAAAGATGAAATTGAAACCAGAATTTCAACTTACCTTGATAACCTCTCTCCTTCTCCTTTTCTCTTCCCCTTTTTCTCTCCTTCTCTTCTCATTTTCGTTTTTCTCCCTCTTCTAACATTATGGCCTTCATTCCCACTTCTATCAAATTTTTATTCATTTTCTCTACAAAATTAAAGAAGACCAAACTAATCCATGTGCCACCATTCCATTGGTCCATGTGTCACCATCCTATTGGTACATATGTTATCCTTCCATTGGTCCATATGTTACTATTCTATTGGTCCATGTGTCACTTACTTTAGGCTCCACATGTAACTCATTTAAGCTTCCATATGTCACTACTTATAAGGCTACACATTTCATCAATTGTAAAGCTACACGTGTCACTAATTGTAAGGCTCCACATGTCACCATTCTATTGCTCCTCATTTCATAAGTCTAAGGTGCCATTTGTTACAAATTTAAACGACCACTTTTGCAATTATACTCAAGCCACTTGTCATCCATTTAACTGAGCCATTTTCACTTATTCCTAATGCCACATGTCACCATTTCATAGGCCTAATCAACCTAAATTCCTATGTATCAATTTGTCTTGGTCTTTTACATTTTCTTAGACTAAATGCACATATCACCTCATCAATTAATCAATTGTAACAATAAATTCCCAGTTCACTAAATATAATCCATCAACTCATGTTATTGGCAAATCAAAAAGCAAAACATGGCTAGTGCACATTCATATCACATTCATTTTCGTCCCATAGTTTAGAATATGTTAATTAATGCATATATTATCTTGCAATGTGTTTCTAAATCATGATTCATATGTGTATACAAATATTACGCATGTGAATGAAATGTATCACATAAATTCTTAAATGAAATAACTCATGTGACTCAATCTAATAGTTTAATCTCTTAAAAATTTTAGGAGGCGAGACATTACATAGCAAATAAAGAATCAGTATGGATGAAGTGGATGCACAGTTACAAATTAAAGGGTGTAAATAGTTAGGCACTTAAAATCAAAGTCTCTCACTCATGGTATATATCTCAATTGTTAAAGATGAGATGCTCACTGGAGAAAAATATAAGTTGTAAGATTGGATACGATATCTCATTTTTTAATGGTATGATAATTAAATAAGCAATAGAGCTCTAATCAGGATCGCATTAGTTGTCCAAGCTACGAGGGATGTAACAGATTAGGATAAGGTATGCTTATGGATTAAGGAGGGATAATGGTTTACTATCTAAAGGAAATAGGTCATTTAATCCCTAATTACTCTCCTAATATAGTGACGAGGGATTGTTATGTACAAAAAAATCACTTATGCCTAGAATCTCGTTCCTAATGTGGTTGACAACAAGGAATATAATAAACACGATGGAAAGGCTACAATTCCTCTAAGTTTAGGACACTTATTTTCTATGCAAGGAAACTGCTGAAATTATGCCTCATTTATTTTTGAATGTAGCTATTCTAAAGCTATATGGAATTTTGAAAAGTTTTAGTTTATGCCCTATAACCAATCACTTTGGTTGTAGTTTAGTGACAAAATAATTTGAAGGCATTCTTTATCTTATACATGTTTAAATGTAAAAGACAAATTTCATGGGATAATTATACATTACAATGAAATTATAATGAGATTACTATTATGAGATTCAAATTACATTTATTTATTATGCTTAAATTATTCCTAGTTATTGTTTTATTAAGACTAGACATTAACAAAATTTAAAAAGACTAAATAAACGTTATATTTTTCCTTATAAAGGAAGTATTCGATCTCATAGGCTAAAGTATGGAGATACTTAAACAAACATGTGGGTGCTTATTAGAGAACATATTCACTGAGCTAACCTGATATGAGAAATCCATTTAGAGCATTACTTGTATGTCTATGGAATTTTCATTATAATGATTATATAAGTTATCCTTTAACTTGAGGTCTTTGAATTTATCTCGTATAGGAATTGCTATATTTTAATACTACTTATGACCAATTTTAATCATAAGTCATTTTATCAATAGTCATTAGATGTAACGTGAATTATATTAAAGTAGTTGTGTTATTAAGATAGGATTCATCACCTTAAAGTAATTAAGGAGAATGTTTAGGTTTTCTTGATTAGTATTGATTCAAGAACTCCTTGGCCAAAATGAAACGGCACTTTGTAAATAGTTTACAAATGCCATTAATTGAATCAATAGCTAATGAAAAAGAACTAATATCAACATATTAAAAAAGAGTAGCATTATTTCCATGCTCTGTCTAATCAGTACATTGTATGATGAAAGAATTGAATTATATGAAAAAATCATGCATGAAAAGGTTAATCAAAACGACTTTGACATTTCAAAATATTTGGTTTCTCATGATGCGTTGCAAAACACCAATCTTAATCTATGATTATAAATGGTTTCAATGGAGAACTAAAGATAAAATAAAAGGAGTTTAAATTTATCTAATTTTAATTATAAATTAGAATTATAATTTATAATCATTGTCTACATATTTGAGATCATAATTAGTTTACACATAAAGAACAAGTTGTAGAGAGGAAGACTATTTTGATCATGATGTACTTTTTTTTTAAAATGAATAAATTGTATTAACTATGCGCAAAGCTAATACAACAATATAATGAGTTCTTGGCTAATAAACCTTCATGTAATTACAATATGATTGGAAGATCAACAAGAGGTAAAGCATTGAAATAGATAGTCCTAAACCAACATTATAAGCTAAATTATAGTTTCCATCTATACTTTATGTCTTGTGAAAGAGTTTTCTACACATATTTAGCAAAAATGGTTGATCTAATCTAGTTAACAATCTTTTTAATAGCTGATACTTCCCTTCTTCCATGTTTGTAAAAATTATGTTATTTCTCTCCTTCCAAATAGTATAAATGGTATTAGTGAAAGTTGCTTTATGGAATATTTCATTAGACATTCCCTGGTTAGAGTGTCTAATAACCCTGTTTAATGTTTAATCTTATTCATATATGTAACTTTCTCCTACATTCATATGTAAAATCCTGCTCTAGACTGCTTTGGAGAATCTTAAAAAAAAAAAAGATGATCTCTGTCTTCCACTTCCATTTTGCATAATACACAAGTAGAATTCACATTACCATGCCATTGAATTTTAGTCCTGAGACTATTTCTAATCGCTAGTCAAGTGATTAGTGAGGCTTTATGATTCAAAGTGTTTCTCGATAGAAGATTAAACTAAGGAGGTTCAGACAATCTGTTGGTAAGAAGCTAATGAAAAAATTTGTTTGAGAATTTACCACTTGGATTGAGAGTCCAAGAGATTACATCTTCATTGTCGACATCATTCAATTGAGGGAATATTCCACTAAAGAATCAAAAACTTTAAAATTTCCACACCATTCACCATTCTAGATTAGTGATGAAACTTTAAGATTCAATGGGATTCTATTTCTCAAATGAAGAATCTCATGATTATACATGAGATGGCTTGAATTTAACCAATTATCAAATTAAAACCATGTTTTTCCTTCATTACCAATCTTATGCTTGATTTATAGATAGACAGTGTCTCTTATCTTCATCATCTGGCTAAATATCTAGGAGGCCTACCTTGTGCAAGTAGCTTTCCAGAAATTCAGGTTTTTGAAGTGATCCTCATGAATGCATTTGATCTAGAGTACTTTATGACTTATATAGAGCCTCTTAAGCCTTTTGTTCATTAGAAAATTTTGAATTGTTGTAATAGAAATGATCTCAATCCCTTTATGCTTCCTCGGGGTGGTAAGTTCATTTTTTATTTTCATTCTTAGAGTTTTCTATTCTACCTGTCGTCCATAAAAATGCTTTCATTATTTTTTCTATCTCTTTTATAACCTTCCTTGGCAATGTAATACGAGTGGTGAAGTGTATATGCAAGTTTCTAAGAATTAAGATAATAAGGGTGAGTTTGGCATCATATGAGAGAAACCTGTTTTCCTAAACATTCACTGTTGATTTTATCCTTTCAATGAGAGGCAAACAATTATTAAATTCAGGTTTGGAGGACATGATTAGTACTCCTAGATAACATAATGGAGTTGAATGCACATTTAGTCCCATAGTTCTCTTTACTTCTGCTTGATTTCTCATATCAGCTGATAAAAATAAGTTGTTATTTTCAAATTTATTCTTTATTCCCAACCACCCAACAAATAGTTTCAAAACTTGCATCATGATATTTACAGAGTATGGATCAGTTTCACATAAAAGCATAAGATCATCAGCATACATGAGGGGAGTGAGGTTAATTGCCCTACATTTTTAGTGATATTAAAAGCCGCCATTGCAAGAGATTAACTTAGTTAATAGTCTTGATAAGCTTTCCATTACAAGGGTGAATAAAAAAAGAGACCAGGGGTCTCCTTGTCTAATTCCCTTTGTATTCTTGAAAGGTTTAATAGGAAATCCATTAGCAGCTTTTAAGATTTTTATCTAAATTGTACTCTTTCAGAAATTTTTGTAAAGGGAGAATATTGTCCCTAATGTTTCTGTTGGGAATAAACTACATTACGTGAATAATTCTAGTGATTACCACCTTCAGTATTTTAGCTAAAAGTCACAAAATCACTTTGTATATGGTGTTACGATATGATATTGGTCTAAAGGCTTGCATTCACTGAGGGTTTGGCTTTTTAGGCACTAAGTAGATGAAGGTGTGGATTAGTTCTTGGAGAATTTTAGAGGATGCAAAGAATTCCACCACAAACTTAGTGAAAAGTTTACCTATAATTTCCTATGTCCTTTGAAAGAACAATGTAGAGAAACCATTAGGACTTGACAATTTTGAAGGATGCAACTAAAGAGGACTCTTTTGACATCAATTTCAATAATAGGGGATACCACAAATTCTTTAATTCCTTAATCAACTGTGCAATCAAACAACCTTAGTGCATCGTAGCTTGGAACAACAAAATCTTCAGAACCCATTAACTTTTATTAATAGTTTCTAGCTAGTTCTTGTAAGCTATATCTTAATCTGCATGCTCCTTTCCACTTATGTCTTATAGCACTGAAATTTCGATAACATTTCTCCTAACAAGTAAAGTGGAGTGGAAGAACTTTGTGTTGGAGTCACCATCTTTCATCCAATTTAATTTAACTTTTTGTTTGAGAATTGAATTATGGAGACTGAGATCTTCCTAATACTTTTGTATTCTTTTCATCTATGTCAATCTAAATTATGCATTTTGAGAAGAGTATTAGTAAGCTTTTTGAGCTTAAATTAGTTTCTCCTTAAAGGTCGTTAGGTTATGATTTCTTCCATGAATGAAGTTCTTAAGAGCAATCTTCACCATTTTTAATTTCCACATAAGTTGATAAGATTTGAATTTACATCATATATAACTCTAACATTTACAAATTACTGATGAGAATCCTTCTATATGAGCAATGCCATTGAAGAATCTAAAAGGAACTCTCGCTGTTCTGCTTTCGACAATCCTTTGTATTAGCATATAGGAGTGATTTGACATCAAATTCTTCCCAAAGTGAACAAAAGAGTTAGGAAACTAGTTTATCCAAACATAATTAACTTCTTCCTTATAAGAAAGCTATCATATTTGTTATTAGTCCAGGTGGGTAATCTGCTTATTCAACTAAGATCAACCAAATCTATCTTCATTAAAAGCCTGGAAAGCCCTTTTGTTAGACCAAAATTGATCTTTTTTCACCCTTAACTTTAGCCGAGTTTAGAGAGTAGTTGAAATCTCCAACAACAAGCTAGGGATTTTGAATTCTTAGTTGTAAATTTTGTCTAATCAAAGCTTGTTTGTTTGAAAACCAAAATTGGAACCATAGATTAGTGTTAAATAAAAAACAAGTCTTATACCTCACATTTAACATTACATGTTAATATACTATTCACTTTCTTCCATAGCATGCACTCTAATCATATCTGTGATATAAAGGTAGATAATTCTATCATTACAATGTGAGTTATGATTTGATAAGATGTCCTTATTAGTACCCAAAAATTTAGAACCAAAAGGGGCATGAGTTTCTTTTATTTTGGTTTCAAGAAGATCTATTAAACAAGTCTTCTTATCCTTCTCAACTTCTTTCACCAGTGACTTTTTAAGAGGGTCATTTGTAACATCCCGTTACCCATGTTAAAGCTAAAATAGTAAATTATGATAAATTATTGAGAAATTAGGAAAATACACGTCATGCATAAGTTAATTGTGACATACACATTTATTTTGCACATTCTTATGATTGTACATGTATTTAATGGCATTTCCGGGTAAATTGGTTCATACATGGAAATGATGGATTTAATTAAAGTGTATTTAACTGTGATTTGGTAATTTTTGTACATGTTGGATATTTTGATATTTTTGGTAAATTATTTTGAGCTGAAAATTTTATTTGGAGACTATTAGTATTATTTCAGAATTTTTGGTGAATTTAGAAAATTTTTGAAAATTTGGAGTTTTTTTGGACTAAAAAAATATTGATAAATGGACCAATTCTAATGTGACACATGGACTGATTAAATTGTGACAAATGGCTTACATGTATTGTGACATGTGGCTTACATGCATGGTGACATGTGGCTATAAATTATAAAGCACACGTAGAGCATGTTTTGGTTAGGAAGCAATACTATAACTTTTGTTCTTCACCGAAAGCATTCAACAGGGAACTCTTTCTTTGTTCCTTGTCCATCACCGAATATCGACTTGTCATTCTTATTAGGTGTCATTGATTCACTCTTACTGCTGGGAAGGATAGCTAGATCAAGTAACGGATTTTTGATGATGTTTGAATTTGATTGAATTGGTTTGGAGTAACTGGAAATAAGTGTAGAAATAAATATATATGCTCTGTTTTGTTTACTGTGGATATGCGGGAATAGTGGTGAGTATTTTTTGACATGATCTGAAGTGAGTTTAAAGATAACGAAAATGAGTTAGGTGAGGTCGTGGTATAACCTGATAAAATGAGAAGTTTATGATGAAATGAGGTTGTTGTTGGATATTATAAAACAAACATGCAGAAATATAAATGCAGAAAAAAAGGAATGTGCATGAAGGATATATAGATTTTTAATGTTTATATGACTTTTGGATTTTGGAGTTGTTTGGTGCTAATAAGCTGAAAAGGGGAGTAGTATAGATGATGTTTTCATGCTTGAAGGTGAATGCCTGTGTAAGTGGTTCAAAATTTTGTTCTAGCTTGTGATTAATACTGTTCATGAAAACAGAAGTTATAGAAGAGAGAAGAAGAAGAACTATACATATATGATGTTAGTGTTTAATTCTATATATGAGCAACTTGATTCTTTTTGTGCTAACTTTTTTTTGTGACACTCCAAATGACTTGCTAGTTGAACCAATACACTTCTTGTTTTTCCTCCCTATGACAAATTAGAATAATCTGAACTGATTTGAAAAACAAAGTGATTGTATCACAGTGAGGAATTGTGCTGAAATCTTGAACTGGAGAAATTTTATGAATCATGCTTCTGTATTTTGATCTTATCTTGAGATATAGATTTTCAAATGAGTTGATGTTTAGTTCATATGAAACTAGAAACATATGTTTACAACTTTGTTGCAGAAGTCGAATTTAAATTCTGTCCATAAGAGCTCTGAAAGTTAGCTAGAATTTGAGAGTAGAAATCTGTGGAGATATAAGGAGTAGTATGAAGTATTTTGATCATAACTTGCACGATACTAGATCAAAATCAGTGCAGTTGATGGCGTTAGAAACTTAAGACATAGAGGAACATTTTATTAGAACGAAGTATTGTCTGAAAATGACTGGTTGTGAGTAAAAAATAGCACGAATGGAAGAAGATAAAAGAAGAAGAAGAGCAGTGCAATTTGGTGAAGAAGATGAAGATTGTCGTGATAGAGAGAGAAGAGGTGATGGTTTATATGTGTGGGTTAAAAATTAGAGTATTTCATTGAACAACCCTAAGTCTTTTGCCTATAACTTTTTCATCCGAGCTCCAAATAACTTGAAACTTGGACTAATGGATTCCTAAGACATTTTGTTTCTCTCCTTAAAAATTTAGATTTATCTGAATTGATTCGAAAGTGATTGATAGGATGAAGTGTGGAAGTCTGCCGGAATGTTATGAATTAGAAAATTTTCCTGATCATGCTTCGGTTTTCTAATTATAACTTGAGCTATAGATATCTGAACAAGTTGATTTTTTATTCTTATTAAACTAGAGACATATGTCTACAACGTTTTTGAAGAAGTCAAATTTTAATTCTGTCTCTATGATTTTCAAAATTGGCATGAAACTGAGTTTTAGCTTAGACTGTAGCATTACCAGGGACAAAAATCATATTCTGTGGTTATTGAATAAACTGTATTGATGTCGGCCGAATTAGGCGGGAGTGTCTTCACCAAAGTTTTAGCTTATTCTCTTAGATTTAAATTGGTATAAAGTTTGTAATTTTTGGATATCTGAGCTGAAAGATATGAGTTGTATAATTAGAGGGTATGATTATGTACTAGCCAAAAGTTCACATGTGCACAGTCTGTGGTATTTTGTGCATAACTCATTGAATACTGAATCAAATTGGATGATCTTAGAGTCATAAGAAACTTAAGACACTGAAGAACAACTTTGCAGAAGGAAGTTTTGCCTAATTTTTTCATTTACCCTATTAGATTAATTATGCAAAGTTGACCCGAAATCATATGGGTAGAAAATCTGAAGTGGTC
>JAOSBN010134583.1:0-27913 GCA_027563595.1 Erythroxylum suave
ATATTACAACATTTTATAGTAACTAATTAATATATAGTTATAAATATATATGATACATAAAAATAAGGTTTATAATACATATATATACCTTATTATGTTTAAGGTATATATATTATATATTTATATGGAATAGTAATCCTTATTGCCTAAAAATTGTTTAGAAATTAAATTATAATAGTTATTATAATATAGATTAATAATAACTCATGTTTAATATACAAGTATTTGTATATATTAATTTTACAAGCTATACAATAACACTTATATTATATTATTACGCCTCATCTTAAAACAATCTTTATTTAGTATGTTTATATTATACTTAGTTTAAATTATGTATCAAACATGACTATAATAACCTTATTAATATATTATTGATAGTTTTTAGTATATCATTAAATTTAGTAAACGGGCATGTACATGTAATTATATAAAATACGTGTATATGCCCGTATATGATATTAGATTTTATAATTTATTTATGTATAGACAAATATAATTAACTATACAACTTTATAATTAATGTATAGAAGTAATAAATATGTCTATTATAATACATTGTTCTCAAAAACAATGTATTATAACATATTTATTATAATTATATGTTATTATAAACATTTATATATTGTTTCATTTAGATTATACAATTATTACTATATATATTATTTGTAATTATATATGACTAAATACATTAGGTTTACAGTTATTATAGTGTATAGTATTATAACATGTATAGATGGTATATTATTATAATAGGTTGGTATCTATATAATAAATACACATTTTACAATTTTAATTAATATATCTCTATTAATTAGATTTATAGAGATATTAATATGTACAATGTAACAATATACATAATATTAACCACTATTATTAACAGTAAAATAAGGTATTTAATTGTACTATACACTATAAATTAAAGTACACTAGTATATGGTTAAGTAATTTTGCCATTGTGGTATTAATTATATATATCCATAACATATAATTACATATAAATATAGGAGTTAACTATTTAAATACTTAATATATAATTATTATATAGTCAATTAATTCTTTATAATCCTAAACATATATAATATTATGTTTATATTAAGTGTTGTTTAGGGTTTATTGTTTAATAATTTATTAAACAGTACGTATTGATGTTCGATCATTAATACAATTATGATATTATTATATTTAACTATACCATTTTTAACAATAATGCATTACTATCAATTATATAATATTATAGTAATTATAATATTACTATTTATTAATAAATAGTATACCTATATGATAAGTATATGGTATTAGATATAAGTTGATATAATAAAATATAATACTATATATATGTATAGTATAATATTTAATTTTGATGTATAATATGACTAATGTAATCATGTATACTAGTTTTATTACATATACTATTATGTAATAACTATATATTATAAGTAACTAAATTAGTATCATATAACATACAATTAAAAGATTGGTAACATAAATATAATGACATGACCCGCCTTTTGGACCGTGTTGGCACTAGGGGATGGGTAGGCTTAATGTTACCAAAACCCATAGTAAGCCTAACTTTTCTATATTCTATTGAAAATCCGTCATGACCCATTCATTTGTCTGATTAATTATCCATATCCTTTCTTAATAGTTTTGATTGAAGCAAGGATCACAATCTATAATTTAACATACATTATCTACTTATAATTTGCCAATCTATGATCATCTCATATCATCAACTGACATCATTCTCAATAACATAGTATATCCATACATGTATCATATACATATGATTATGACAAACCATGGAGCAGCTATAAGGATCTGCAATTAACATCATGTTAAAAAAATTACTTGTCTGATTATCCAAGCTAGTCTAAAAGGCTTGGATTTCTCTCTGGTACGATCTGCTAATCCCTAGAAATAATAATAGTGAGAGGTGAGTCTATAATACGACTTAGTGAGATATAAACATGCTACCATGCTTGTGAGGCTAGGAAACACAAGGCTACCTTCATAAGAATGGTTTGTGGCATTCTAAAAAACAATACATGGTATCAATAAATAAACAGTTAGAAATCTCAAATGTGGTAATCACATGAATATCAATAATAAGTCTCAATATAAATTGTGCTGTTTCTTTTCTGAGTTCTAGGTTCTTTTTCTGAGTTCTGGATTCTTTCTTTGATAGAGTTCCACAAGATTTCTAATTCTGAGCTTTCTCATTTCTGAGTTCTAATTTCTCATTTTTGATTTCTAATTTTTTGAATTTCTTAGGAAGAGACAGAGGCATATTAGTATGACGTATCTCCCCTTTTTTGATTCTAGACAAGGTTGGCCTAACCCTGCCCCTGGAGGCCTACCCTCTTCAAGTAGGACCCGGATCTGACCCATCACTGGTGGGTTACCTATGTGCACATACTCTAATAATATACCCCACTAATTGGGTATCCTGTGAACTCATCAGTCATGGCTAAAAAGAAAAACAGGATTCATCAAAGAATTGCAATCAATAGGTTCAACACAACAAGGGAGCTAGAAGATGCAAAGAATCTAAATATAATCTGGCCAAACTAGCATACAACATGCTAGACTCAATCACAAGGAGTCATATATCAAATAAGTCATATAGATTCGAGAACAATTCAACAAGCTACAAGATAGAAAGTAATACTACACAAGTATAGTAGCATGATTATACTCACCTTGATTATCTCAGGGGTTCTGATCTTTTTTTCTAATCTTCTTGAACTTGGGTAGCATGCAAAAAAATTACATATACCCGCATTAGTCATTTTTTTTCCATAAATCTCATTTCTTAACATATATCTTTATAAATTAATTTTCTTCTATAATGATCAAATTGGTTTCAAGCCAAATTTTACCTTTAAAATAGGAGTCTTGGACTTCATTATGTCTAAATTTAGCTCACAATTCCAAGTACTTGATTCTTTATGTCTTGATTAGCTTAATCATACTTAAACCTATTCTGTTTAACTGATCATGTCTTGATTAGCTTAATCATACTTAAACCTATTCTGTTTAACTGATTCATCCGCGCAGGTCTCATTCGCGGAGACATAACTTGTTCTACATAGGTCCAATGTTTCTCAAACTTTCTATTCCTCTATTTAACACATAAGTTCACATTTTTCCTTTTCTGACCATTCTCTAATTCGGTCATTAAGACTTTCAAATATCCCATTTACAGTCAGCCTTAATATTCTGTCAGGAGTTTGACCCTTCCTGACTGAAACCATTATAACTTATTCATTTTTTATCCAATTGAGGTGATTCAAATTTACATTTTCAATAGAATCATATGGATATCTCATATCCAAAGATGGATTTTTAAAAAAATTATGAAATTTGGATTTCTTGTGATTTTTCTAAGGGTGTCCTATTTCTGTTCTCTTTTGTGTCACTAAGGTCAGTAACACCCTTCACTTATTTAGCCATATCTCACAGGATACTCATCCAATTAAAATTCCCTTTATACAGAACTTAGATAACGTATTTTCTAGCATTTCATAAGGATGACTCATCATCCAATTCTGGCTCTAAGGTCCTCAAACAATTAACTTTCATTTCGTGTTTCAATCCCGTTGGTATTTTGAACCAGTTTGAATTCGGGACTTATATCTCATTATTGGATCACCCTAAATTCGAAAACAAAATTCAGGGATACATTAGACACCCATATCTACAACTTTCAAGTTTTAAGTTTCTTCAAATTCACCTGTTAAACGGGTCAAGAAAATTGTATAAGAAGGACCTACAAATCTGCCTTCCTTGGCAGCTTTGAACTACAAATCCCTAGGTTTTGGTTTAGGTCCAAATCACCATAGAAAATGAAAATTTCCTAATGCTAATTAGTCATTAGACATCCAAGAATAAGAATACATCATCAAAATCATCAAACCCATAAATTTCATCAAGTGGGCTTCATAATTATGGCAAAAGAAAATGAAAAACTAAATTCCAATCGGTAGAATCAAGTGTCGGCACTGAGGCTTACCATTTTGTATCAACTAATCTGCTTGATTCTCCTTCACTTTCTTTTCACGAAGCTTGAAAAATTTGGGAGAGAAGCTTCCATGGTTCAGCCAAGTAAGGGAGGAGGAAGATAAGAGTTTTGTCTTATTTGCACTTAGATTCCTTTATAAGCCACTCTTTTCATCATTTACGAAAATGCCCTCTTGTAATCTACTGGTACAATTTTCTGTGACAATCGAAATAGTGTCAAATATCATTAATTTGATATCATCAAAATTATGATTCACTGTCTTGGTTTTAAATACATTAGTCTCAAATACTGATTTTTTTCCGACGTATCGGGTAAATCAGATACCGGGTGTTACATTCTCCCCCCTTATTAAAATTCATCCATGAATTGTAGAAATTTACCTTATTGGGGAAACAACTATGGATATTTGGTTCTCATTGATTTTTCTGTTTCCCATGTACATTCCTCAACTCTTTGATTCCACCATTGGACTTTAATCATTGGAATCTCTTTATTCCGCGACTTTCTAATCTTTCTATCCATGATGGCAACTGGAGTTTCTTAATAAGAAAGATTCCTGCTATTTCCATTTCTGGGGCTTGTAATATGTGAGAAGGATCTGGAATGTACTTTCTTAACATTGATATATGGAAAACTGGACGTATGTAGCTAAGATGAGGAGGCAAAGCCAACCGATATGACACATTTTTGACCCTTTCAAAGATCTCAAATGGTCTAATATATCTCAACTTCCCTCTCTTTCCAAATCTGACTACACCTTTCATAGGAGAGACTTGTAAGAAAACTTGATCACTTGGTTCATATCATACATCCCTCCTCTTGGAATATGTATAACTCTTTTGCCTACTGAAGGCCATTCTTAATATTTCCTATATCAGAGGAACTTTTACAGATGTTTCTTAAATTAGTTTTGGTTCCTCTAACTGTTTCTCTCCTACTTCTGTCCAACAAAGTTGAGAACTGCACTTTTTGTCATACAATGCCTCATAAGGTGCCATCCCAATGGTGGAATGGTAGCTGTTGTTGCAAGCAAATTCTATTAGAGGCAAATGATGTTCCCAATCTCCACTAAAGTCCAATCATCCTTAACATGTCTTCGAGTGTCTGGATGGTTCTCTCTGATTGCCCATCAGTCTGTGGGTGGAATGTTGTATTGAAATTCAGCTGTGCACCTATGGCTTCTTGTAGTTTCTACCAGAATCTATAAGTGAATTGTGTTCCTCTATTCGATATAATAGACACTGGCACTATATGATACTTCACAATTCTGTCAACATATAACTGGGCTAACTGAGCTACACTATAAATGGTTTTAACTGCTATAAAGTGGGCTGACTTGGTCAGTTTGTCGACTACAACCCAAATGGAATCATGCCTCTTAGGTGTTCTTGGCAGTCAAATGACAAAATCTATGGTAGTCCGCTCCCATTTTCACTCGGGTAGCAGTAGCTCTTGTAATAGTCTAGTGGGCTTTTGATGTTCAAATTTGACTTGTTGACAAGTTAAAAATGTGGATATAAACTGGGTTACATCTTTCTTCATACCTGGCCACCAATACATACCTTTAACATCATGGTACATCTTAGTGGTTCCAGGGTGAACATAATAGGGTGTATAATGTGCCTCATGCATAATTCTTTGTTTTAGCCCATTTAGGTTAGATACAAATAACCTGTTACCATATTTAAATACTCCATCTACTATACTGAACTTTGTCACCTTACCATCCTGTATAGCTATTCTCAATTTGGCTAGCTCAGGATCACTATTTTGGGTAGTTTTAATCTCATCAATTAAATTGGGTTTCACCTTGAACTGAGCAAGTAATACTTGAGAATCAGATACTTCCAAGTGCAATCCTATATTAAATAACCCATTTAAATCTTTAAATAGCTCTTTCTTTTGAATGGGGATATGATACAAACTCCCCATCCATTTTTTGCTCAGGCCATTAGCCACTACATTGGCTTTACCCGGGTGATACAAGATCTGACATTCATAATCCTTCAGTAACTCAATCTACCGTCTTTGCCTCAGATTCAACTCTTCTTGTTGTTGAATGTACTGAAGACTTTTATGATCTGTATATATTTCACTCTTTTCACCATATAAATAGTATCTTCAAATTTTTAAAGCAAATATCACGACTTCCATTTTTAGATCATGGGTAGGATAATTTACTTTATGCTTCTTTAATTATCTGGAAGCATAGGCAATTACCCTCCCATTCTGCATCAATACATAGCCTAAACCAATTTTGGAGGCATCACAATATATCACATAATCACCTTGCCCTGAAGGCAATGCTAACACTGAAGCTGATTTAAGACATTCCTTAAGCTTTTGGAAACTTTGCTCATAGGAATCTTCCCACTCAAATCTCACTTGTTTCCGTGTTAACCTCATTAGTGGACCATCTATCTTGGAAAAATCTTTTACAAATGGTCTGTAATAACCAGCCATACCTAAGAAACTTCATAATTTGGTAACACTAGTGGGTCTAGGATAATTAGATACTGCTTCCACCTTCTAAGGATCTATTTGAATCCCTTCTTTACTAACTATATGACCCAGGAAACCAACTATGTCGGGCCAGAAATCACACTTTGCCAACTTAGCATATAACTGATTATCTCTAAGGATTTGTAACACCATTGCCAAGTGTTTTTCACGTTCTTCTTGGCTCCTAGAATATACCAATATGTTATTAATGAAAACCAAAATGAATTTATCCAAATACGGCCTGAAGATTCTATTCATCAAATCTATAAAGGCCGCTGGTGCATTTGTTAAACTAAAAGGAAGCACCAGGAACTCATAGTGTCCGTATCTGGTTCTAAAAGTAGTTTTTCGACACATCCTCTTTTCGGATCCTCAACTGATGATATCCGGATTTGAGATCAATCTTAGATAAATGACTTGCTCCCTATAATTGATCAAATAGATCATCAATCCGAGGAAGAGGGTATTTATTCTTAATAGTTACTTTATTCAGCTACCTATAATCTATGCATAACTGCAGGGATCCATCTTTCTTCTTAACAAATAACACTGGTGCACCCCACAGTGAACTACTGGGTTTAATAAACCCCTTATCAAGCAAATCCTATAACTGCACCTTTAACTCTTTCAGTTTTATAGGTGCCATTCTGTATGGAGTAATTGAGATAGGGTTTGTACCAGGAAGGAGTTCTATATTAAACTATATTTCTCTTTCTAGTGGTAATCTAGGCAAATCTTCTAGAAACACATCTAGAAAATCCCTTATTATAGGGATCTACTGTAACTCACTGATCTCACTTCTGGTATCACTAACATGAGCTACATACCCCTGACATCCCTTTCTTAGAAGTCTCTAGGCCTACATAGCTGATATTATGTTAACAAGAAACCTAATTCGGTCACCCTGATGTAACACTTCTATTTTTGGATCAAACCTAAGTATAATTCTTTTAACATAACAACCCATTGTAGCGTGGTGATTTGATAACCAGTCTATACCCAAGATAATATCAAATTCTAATACTGCCAACTCGATCAATTTACCATAAATTTTTTACCCTCTATTTCCACTACATATGAGTGGCAATCATATTTCACTTCAACAGTTTCCCCGAAGGATGTAACTATGAACAGAGGGTCTTTCATTAATTCTCTCTCTTTATCTAGCTTTCTGGTAAAAATTGGTGCTATAAATGAATGAGTGGCACCCGAGTCAAATAACACTTTAGCATTCTCATTCTAGATAAGGACTATACCTATATCAACATTATTTTATCATCATAATTAAAGAAAAATCATATCTTTTGTCATAATACAGCATAGACATTCTATTCATAATGCAATTTAATTGAATATCAACAAGTTTGCATAGGATTACTTGTTAAGCTGTATTAGAGGCTTGTGCTTCTTGGGGATTTATAACAAACACTCTCCCTTGACCTATATTTGCTAGGGTTAGTGTTGGCATCTGGCCTATATTCTGGGTGGGAGCTTGGCCTTGAGGTCTACCTTTACCAGTTGGCCCTCTATTAATAGGTCTGTCTATTTACACAATAGTTTGTGAAACTGGGGGTGGAGCTGCTTGGTTTTCTTACATTGGGTAGTCTTTAATGAAGTGCCCTTGCTGTCCACACCTATAGCAACCTCTGAACCCAGGTCTACAGGGTCCTTGATGATTTTTCCCACAGACATTACAAGCAATTCTAGTATGTGGCTGTACTAGAGGTTGCTGTGATCTATTCTTAGCTGGGTTCTATGTACCACTAGGTGCTAAAAATACTAATGCACCTAAATTTCTGCCTCTGCCTTGACCTCCTTTCTGTGGTTCTGGAGGAGCAGACTGTATTGTTTGTTCTGTTTGTCTCATCTGATAGCTATCTCTTTCTCTATGGCCTTTACTGCTCTGACCTTTACCTTTCTTTCTCCATTCTCTTTCTGCTCACCTCTCTTTAAACTTTGCTTCTAATTGTCGAGTCTTATCAATCAACCTCGACAAATTGTGGAAGTCAATGGCTGCAGCGGCACCATACAAGGAAGGTATGAGTCCCAACTTGTATCTTTCCATTTTTGCAACTTTAGTAGGTATAATTGTTGTAGCAAATTTGCATAAGCGTAAAAATTCACTTGCATAATCATCCACGCTCATACCAAAGCTTTTTTTGAGCCTTTCAAATTGTAGGGCTTGATTCTTTCTTTCATATGGAGAAATAAACTCATCAATTAATGCCTGTTTAAAGAATTCCTAAGTCAGAGGATTCCTACCATATAATTGATCCTTGATATTCCTTTGGAACCAATCCCAGGCATTCTTTGTCAATTTAACCCCCACTAATTCTATGATCCGTGCATCAGAGCGAGTCAATCTCTGAGCCATTTTCTCAGTATGAGTAATAAACTCTTGGGTATCCTCATATCTCTCACCACCAAACTCTGAGGTTTGTAATTTCAGGAAATAATTGATACTTACCCATTCATCATGTAAAGCTTGCCTAGGTAATCCTCTAGGCATTTGCACTGGCTGTGGTGGTGTAGGAGCAACTTCAGGTACACCCTGAGGTCTTTCTCTTTCTCTTTCCCGAAGTACTCTTACTTCTTCTCTCAATTCCAGAACCTCTTGCCTTTCCTTTAAGGCTCGGTTCTCTGCTTCTAAGGCTTCTATTCTTTGTTGTAAATTTCTAACATCTTCCCCTTGAGTAGCTTGGGGCTCAAGTTAATTTTCTATCTCTGATCTCCTCATAACTCTGGGTGGAGATCTTTCTTCTTGTTGTTCTTGCTGTACAGATTCGACATCAGGTACAGCAGTCAGAATTTCCCTCTTTCTAGGACGACCTCATCCTCGTTGTGGAGGAGTTCTTCTTCTAGGAGGCATCTCTATTATGGAGAAAATTAAAATCATTTAGATATAATGATTTATCAAAATAACATGTTATTGACATGATGCAGATCTTATGCTCCATGGTGTCATCCTCATGCAAGAATATCATATGCATATATCATATCATATACATATTTACATATTATTCTCATTCATTATGCTTTTTCAACATTCTCTTCATCTCTAATTTACTGGGCTGCTTAGGACTGAGAAGGTATTTTAAAATACCTTTGATGTGTTTGGGGTTCTTTGTATGGTTAGCAGCCCATCCATTCTATTTCTTATCCCTGTACACATTCTTATCTCTTTCTTTCTTATTCTTGGTAACTATTAAACTTTTCTCTAATACTTTCTGTGCATCATATAGATCACAGGATCCTTACTTATATGAAACTTGGCTCAGATACCCTTTAAGACGATCTACCTTCTAGACCTTGTTAGCACTAGGGAATGGGTAGGCTTAATGCTACCAAAGCCCGTAGTAAGCCTAACTTTTCTATATTCTACTAAAAATCCGGCATGACCCATTTGTTTTTTTGATTAATTATCCATATACCTACTTAGCAGTTTTGAATGAAGCAAGGATCTCAATCTGTAACTCTAACATACATTATCTACTTATAATTTTCCAATCTATGATCATCTCATATCATCAACTGACATCATTCTCAATAACATAGTATATCCATACGTATGTCATATACATATGATTATGAAAAATCTTAGAGCAGCTATAAACATCTATAATTAACATCATGTCAAAATAATTACTTGTTTGATTATCCAAGTTAGTCTCAAAAGGCTTGGATTTCTCTCTCGTACAATCTGCTAATCCCCTGAAATGATAATAGTGAGAGGTGAGTCTACAACACGACTCAATGAGATATAAACATGTTACCATGCTTCCGAGGCTAGGAAACAAAAGGCTAGCTTCACAAGAATGGTTTGTGGCATTCTAAACAACAATGCATGGTATCAATAAATAAGCAAGTAGAAATCTTAAATGCGGCAATCACATGAATATTAATAATACGTCTCAATATGAATTGTGTTGTTATAAAAATGAATCTAGTTTCTGAATTCTTTTTTAAGTTCTGGGTTCTTTTATAAGTTCTAGGTTTTTTTTTTTGAGTTCTGGGTTCTTTCTTTGATGGAGTCCCACAGGATTTCTAATTATGAGCTTTCTCATTTCTGAGTTTTGATTTTCTGAATTACTTAGGAAGAGACAGAGGTATGTTAGTATAGTGTATCTCCCCTTTTCTGATTCTAGACAAGGTTGACCTAACCCTACCCCTGGAGGCTTGCCCTCTCTAGCGGGTTACCTATGTGCAAATAGTCTAATAATATATCCCATCAGTTAGGTATCTTGTGAACTCATCAATTATGGCTAAAAAAAAACACGATTCATCAAAGAATTGCAATCAATAGGTTCAACACAACTCGGGAGCTAGAAGATGCAAAGAATCTGAATATCATCTGGTCAAACTAGCATACAACATGTTAGACTCAATCACAGGGAGTCATATATCAAATAAGTCATACAAATTCGAGAACAATTCAATAAGCTGCAAGATAAAAAGGATTGTTACATAAGTATAGTAGCATGATTATACTCAAATCGACTATCTCAGGGGTTCTAATCCTTTTTTCTAATCTTATTAAACTTGAGAGGTACTAGGTATGACTTCTAGTTCTATTCCTCGTCTGCTTTCATAAGTTATTGGGTAGCATGCATAAAAATTACATATACCCGCATTAATCATTTTTTCATAAATCTTATTTCTTAACATATATCATTATAAATTTATTTTCTTCTATAATGGTCAAATTGGTTTAGCCAAATTTTACCTTGAAAATAGGAGTCTTGGACTTCATTATGTCTAAATTTAGCTCACAATTCGGAGTACTTGATTCTTTATGTCTTGATTAGCTTAATCATACTTGAACCTATTCTGTTTAACTGATTCATCCGCGCAGGTCTCATTCGTGGAGGCATAACTTTTTCTTCATAGGCCTAATGTTTCTCAAAATTTCCATACCTCTAGTTACCACATAAATTCACATTTTTCCTTTTATGACCATTTTCTAATTCGGTCATTAAGGCTTTCAAATATCCCATTTACAGTCAGCCTTAATATTCTGTCATAAGTTGGACCCTTCCTAACTAAAATCATTATAATCTATTCATTTCTTACCCAATTAAGGTGATTCAAATTTCCATTTTCAATAGACTCACATGGATATGTCATATCCAAAGATGGATTTTTTAAAAAATTATGAAATTTTGATTTGTGATTTTTCTAAGGCTGTCCTGTTTCTGTTCTCTTTTGTGTCACTAAGGTCAGTAACACCCTTCACTTATTTAGCCATATCTCACAGGATACTCATCCAATTAAAATTCCCTTTATACATAACTTAGATGACACATTTTCGAGCATTTCATATGAATAACTCATCATCCAATTCTAGCTGTAAGATCCTCAAACAATTAACTTTCATTTCCTGTTTCAATCCTGTTGGTATTCTGAACCAGTTTGAATTCGGGACTTATATCTCATTATTGGCTCACCCTAAATTCGAAAACAAAATTCAAGGATACATCTACAACTTTCAAGTTCTGAGTTTCTTCAAATTCACACATTAAAATGGTCAAGAAAATTGTATAAGAAGTACCTACGAATCTGCCTCCCTTGGTAGCTTTGAACTCCAAAACCCTAGGTTTTGGTTTAGGTCCAAATCACCATAGAAAATGAAAATTTCCTCATGTTAATTAGTCACTCGACATCCAAGAATAAGAATCCATCATCAAAATCATCAAACCCATAAATTTCATCAACTGGGTTTCATATTCATGGCAAAAGAAAATGAGAAACTAAATTCCAATCAGTAGAATCAAATGTCAGGATTGAGGCTTACTATTTCGTATCGACTAATTGGCTTGATTCTCCTTCACTTTCTTGTCACAAAGCTTGAAAATTTTGAGAGAGGAGCTTCCATGGTTCAGCCATGTGAGGGAGGAGGAAGATAAGAGTTTTGTCTTATTTGCACTTAGATTCCTTTGTAAGCCACGCTTTTCATTATTTACAAAAATGCCCCTCTTGTATTGATTCTTTAAAATCCACTCATACAATTTCCTATGATGATCGAAAAAGTATCAAACATCATTAATTTGATGTTACCAAAATTATGATTCACTGCCCTGGTTTTAATGACATTAGTCTCAAATACTGATTTTTTGTGTGTGTACCGGGTAAATTAGATATCGTGTGTTACATATAACCAATCTATTACTTGTATGTTATATATGATATTTACTGTTATTGTATATTACCATTAATATCATATAGATTAATAATAATAGTATTGTAATATATATTATGATTATAATTAATTTAATCAAAGAAAGATGAAAGTTATCATATAGGTTATGACACATATATATTTAACTGTGTATATATAAATTATATCTATACTTACTCCCATCTTATAACACTTAAATCTATTAATTATATGTTATATATGATATTTACTCTATATGTTATTAATACTATAGTTTGTATGGTTACAAAATACTAAGTTATATATGGCTACCTATATTATGTTAAGTATGTACGCTATAAATATTATTATAATGTTACAATAGTATATAGTATAGTATCATAATTATAGTTAAATATAATAACATAACAATATAATGATAAATTATTTACTTATAGTTATACATAATTAAATATTATACTAAATGAAATATTATATTTACATAAAATATATCATATAACAATGATATATAAATTATATAAATATAGTATACTTAAATAAATTCCTTTTCATTGTATACATAAACATATAAACAATATACAAGTTATTGTATTTAGTAATTATACCATTTATATTATAATAATTATTATGTATTATAATTAATATATATAACTATATAAAGGGTTTAGAGTTGTTAACTATGTATTAGGATTATAATATATTAAACTATAGTACAAGCAATTTATATGCATTATTATTATATATGCATATATTATAATTTAATTAGAATTATATATACAATTAAGATTAAACGTTGGCATATTGTATTTCTATATATAAACTATTTATATAATTATATAAATATAGTTAGTAATAGTATAATATTACAAATTCATTTATATGTAACCCACAAATATACAATAATATATGTAAATTACCAATAATATATATTTAATAATATTACAATACTATTATTTATAACTTTTTATCCTATTAATTATATGTTATAAATGGAGTACATATATAAATGTGTACTTTTAACATATCCTATTAATTATGTATATTATTAGTCATATTACATAAATTTATCATAATATATGATATTATATATATAGTTTATATATAAAGTATACAATATATTACATAATTAAAAATGATAAATACTTCCATGACGAATCTGTTATGATTTTGTTATATATAGCGCTTAGATATTATAATATAATATTAAGCCCTAAATAACCCCTATATTTATAATATACATAAATTTAATACTACATATGCACGAATATTAGTTTAATAGTAAGTTACTTTATAATTGTTAACACGTATAATAATATTATAATTATCTAATATATAGTCTAAATTTTGTAAATAAATATAAATTACTACAAATATTTAATACTACATAAGAACGTATATTAGTTTAATAGTTATATATTAAATTCAATATTTTTGTAAATATATTGATGTTCGATCATCAATAATTGTTATGATTACCCTAACAAATAATTATTAATAATTTGTAATGTATAAGAACATTTACTTATTATATATAACAATTATACTATTTTAATGGTTAAGTATATATTTATACACAAGTAATTTAAACTTATTTTATCTATAATTTATATATATTAATATACTATAATATACAATTAATAATGGATTATACTTAATAATAGTATTATAATATGACAATTATAATCAAATATATACATTAATTTATCATATGTAGTACATAAAGATCTCCAATTATGTTGTTCTAAATATGCTGAAGTTCCATAACAATATGGCTGTGAATCTAAAATATCTTCTTCTAAAAAATATAAACAACCAAAATTTTATAAACCATATAAGACCTATAAATGGAAACGCTACCCGCATAATTATTATAAGAGAAAACCATTTAGACCTTATAAAAAACAATTTCGTAGATATAAATATCGCCAGTTTAAACCAAAACAAAAGGATTGTCCACAAAAGAAAAAATCTTGTAGATGTTGAATATGCAAAGAAGAAGAACATTATATAAATACTTATCCTAAACGAAAAAAACAAAAATAACGAACAATACAAAGAAAAATTACATATCCTACAATCAGCAATTCAAGAAGAATTAGAATCAATTGAATCTGATTATAATACAGATTGTACAATTTCTTCTATATACTATTATGAATCACAAACAGAATCATCAATTGGTTTAATTCGAGTTGCCCTCTGATTAGTCATCTTTATAATTTGTTTTTATATTGTAGCGAATAAATCTGCATAAATATTTGGAATCTGTTTGTATTTTGAATTCAACGGGTAATAGATCAATGCGCCATTTTCTCAAAGTTTTAAGACAGGCTAATGTTTCATTTTCATGAATCGGATATTTCAATTCGGCGGGATTGAATGTCCCGTTTGTATACTTGCAAAGTAAATAACTCTTTTGATTGGGTGGTTTTGCCAAAAGACAGCCAGCCCATGTATCTATATTGGCATCAATTTGAACCAACAGTGTATCCATAGGAAGATAATTGTATAGAACAGGTAAATCCTTAGACAATGTTTTCAATTTTCAGATAGCATAAGTATCTTCATTAGTGTAATTCCATTGAGATTTAGTACTACATTTAAGTTGTAAAAGTTTTCGTTCTTTGACAAAATTTTTAAAAAAACCTTGATCTGAAATATAATTTAGAATACCTAAAAATTGTTGAACATGTGTTCTATGTTTTAATTGATTAGGAAATTGATGAATTTTTTTGAGAATATTGGGTTGTAATTTTAAATATCCATTTTGGAATTCAATACCTAAATATTTGATATTTTGTTGGGCTAATTTGACTTTCTTTTGACTTAAAATTAATCCTTTATCCTGACAACACTGAAGGACGATTTTAACTTTTTTCAAATGATCCATTTATCCTGATTAGAATAGATAATAATATCATCAATATATACAAAAGGAAATTCTTCTAATCCTTCTAAATCATTACCCATAAAGTGTTGATAAATGCTTGGTGCTTGTTTTAATCCAAAAGGTAACACATTCCATTGATAATGTTTTTGCAGAGGACACGTAAAAGCTATTAATGGTTTCGTATTTTCAAGTAATCTTAATTGTCAATATCTAGATTTTGCATCTAAAGTTGTAAACAATGTATGTCCCTTTAATTTATTAATAATATAATCTCTTCGTGGAAGTTTATAGGCATCTCCTATGGTGGCTTCATTTAGCTTTTTATAATTGATAACCATGCGTTGTTTTCCTAGTTTTTGTTCAGCAGAATTATTTACATAGAATGTTGGGGCTGAATGTTTACTAGTACTTGGTGAAATTAAATGTTTTGCTAATAAATCTGAACATTCAGTAATGAATTTGTTTATATCTTGTTAAGTATAGGGTATATTATTTCGAATATTTACTTCTTCTGTAGGGTCTTTTAATTTGATTTCAATTAATTGTTGATTACGATTTTTAATTGGATCAAGAGGATTTTCACTACAAACATTCTATAATAATGTTTCAATATCTAATTGAATTGACATATTGTTAAGAAGATAGAATTGAATATAATCTAATTTTGAAGTCAAGAGTTGTAATTTTTGATAATAGGTAGTATGATAACTAGGAATTCTGAGAATTATAAATTTTTGTTTTACACTTTGAATTTTTGGAGTTTTTAGCTTTGCTAACCAAAACTCTAGTTGAGGTTAACAGTCCCAAATTCTTAAGAATCATCCACCACACTCCACTAGTGCGCTCATACGATAGTGGTGTTCCATTCCCAGTTGGTGTTGGGATTTGAACCAACGATGTAATGGAATACCTCAAGCTTTGATCAGATTTGACTTTCTTTTGACTTAAAATTAATCCTTTATCCTGACAACGCTGAAGGACGATTTTAACTTTTTTCAAATGATCCATTTTATCCTGATTAGAATAGATAATAATATCATCAATATATACAAAAGTAAATTCTTCTAATGCTTCTAAATTATTATCCATAAAGCGTTGATAAATGCTTGGTGCTTGTTTTAATCCAAAAGGTAACACATTCCATTGATAATGTTTTTGCGGAGGATATGTAAAAGCTGTTAATGGTTTCATATTTTCATGTAATCTTAATTTCCAATATCTAAATTTTGCATCTAAAGTTGTAAACCATGTATGTCCTTTTAATTTATTAATAATATAATCTTTTCGTGGAAGTTTATAGGCATCTCGTATAGTGGCTTCATTTAGCTTTTTACAATTGATAACCATGTGTCGTTTTCCTCATTTTTGTTCAGCGGAATTATTTACATAGAATGCTGGGGCTGAATTTTTACTAGTACTTGGTCAAATTGAATGTTTTGCTAATAAATCTGAACATTCATTAATGAATTCGTTTACATCTTGTTGAATATAGATATATTATTTCGAATATTTACTTCTTGTGTAGGGTGTTTTAATTTGATTTCAATTGATTGTTGATTATGATTTTTAATTGGATCAAGAGGATTTTCACTGTAAACATTCTGTAATAATGTTTCAATTTCTAATTGAATTGACATATTGTTGAGAAGATAGAATTGAAAATAATCTAATTTTGAAGTCAAGAGTTGTAATTTTTGATATTAGGTAGTATGATAAATAGGAATTTTGAGAATTATAGATTTTTTATTTACACTTTGAATTCTTGGAGTTTTTAATGTAATGTAATGTAAATATTGACAAAATGGATTATATAATTTTAAGAAATTATTTCATAGGATTAATGGTAAACCTGATTCTTGTTGATATATAGAGGGCATCGAAAATGTAAATTATTCGATGATAATATTATTATAATAACTTACATACCAAATTAATTTAAAACTCCCATCTGCTATACGTATTTATAATGGGTTTTCAAGTTTTTTCCATGTGGTTAACAATTGTTTAGATGCAATACAAATAGTAGCTCCAGTATCTATATATGCATTGAGTTTTTTTATTCTGAATTATCACTTGAATAAAAGTTGTATTCGGATTCAGTTGATGATTTTGTTTGTGATTCATAATAGTATATAGAAGAAATTGTAGAATCTGTATTATAGTCAGATTCAATTGGTTCTAATTCTTCCTGAATTGCTGATTGTAGGATATGTAATTTTTCTTTGTATTGTTCATTATTTTTGTTTTTTCATTTAGGACAAGTATTTGCATAATGTCCTTCTTCTTTGCATAACTAACATCTACAAGATTTTTTCTTTTGTGGACAATCCTTTTGTTCTGGTTTACACTAGCAATATTTATATCTACGAAATTGTTTTTTATAAGGTCTAAATGGTTTTCTCTTATAATAATTATACTGGTACGTTTCCATTTATAGGTCTTATATTGTTTATAAAATTTTAGTTGTCTATATTTTTTAGAAGAAGATATTTTAGATTCACAATCATATTGTTGTGGAACTCCAGCATATTTAGAACAACATAATTGGAGATCTTTATGTTTTAATGTTCACTTTAATTTTGTGTCAAAGCATTGTTCTGTTAAAATATCATAAGTTGTAAGAATAGCACCACCTAGATTATAAGTTATTACGCGATTTTCTCTATTTTCGTGAAATTTTGCTTCAACTCTTTTATTCATAGGGTAAGGTAATTTTTGAATAAAAATTTGAACATACATTTCTTGTTCAGGTCTAGTTAGTTTATAATAGTATTTTTTAAATTCACATATATATTCATCTAAATAACAGATATCACATAGACGCATATTATTTAAATTCCATAAAGCTTTTAATCGTTCAGTGTGTGCTACTTCTTGTTTAAAGGAAAGAATGTCTTTTCCTATAAATTCTTTATAAATTTTGCCAGAAATAACATGAAAAGTTTGCATATTAGTGGTTGCATTTTGATATATTGGAGTATTTTTAATTCCTTCTTCATTATCTAATAAAACCTTGTACTATTCCAGATGTTTTATATGTTATAAAATTCCATAATATGTCTTTATTTTCTAATTCACTAAAAGGTTTTTCAATTTGAATTAATAATTGTAATTTATTTGCCCATTCATATATTAACTTTTTTGGTTGTAATACACAATCAAGATTTAATATTCCATCAGGACTTAAAGATATTGTTTTGGAGTATATTCAGTTGGATATCGTTGTATTTTTGATCTGTTTTGATAATATCCACGTTGATTTAAAGATTCATTAGTTTGCCATTGATAGGAGGTTTTTTGTTCCTTTTTTCGTTTTGTACCACTTCTTTTTTCATATTCTTGTTTTATAGTCTGTTGATGTTCTCGAACTTTACTGCTTTTTGGTTGTTCATCATCAACATATACTTCTTGATCAGATTAATTATGAGTATTACTCAATATATTCAAGAGTTAAAGGAAAATAAAAAAGAATTCGCATTACAAATTACTGAATTAACACAAATATAGACTACTATATTACACATAGTAAGCCAGTTAATAAAAGAAAATAAACAAAATAAAGAATATTTACAAGAAATACAACAAAAATTAATAAAAATAGAAAAACAAATTGAGCAATAAGAGCAATCACCACAAGCACCAAAAATGGTATCAGAGCCTTTGACATTGGTAAAGGCATGGACAATTTAGAAAATTTTGACTCTTTAGAAAATATTGAAACAAATATATCTTCACAATTATCAGAAATTACTCAATTAATACAAAAACTTACTTTACAAACGAATATTAAAAAAGTTAATAAAAATACTGATAAAGACAAAATTATTTATGGCTATGAATCTGATCAAGAAGTATATGTTGATGAAGAACAACCAGAAAGCAGTAAAGTTTGAGAACATCAACAGACTATAAAACAAGAATATGCAAAAAGAAGTGGTACAAAATGAAAAAAGGAACAAAAAACCTCCTATCAATGGCAAACTAATGAATCTTTAAATCAACATGGATATTATCAAAACAGATCAAAAATACGACGATATCCAACTGAATATACTCCAAAACATATATCTTTAAGTCCTGATGGAATATTAAATCTTGATTGTGTATTACAACCAAAAAAGTTAACATATGAATGGGCAAATAAATTACAATTATTAATTCAAATTGAAAAACCTTTTAGTGAATTAGAAAATAAAGACATATATATCATACATATTATTATTAAACTTATATTAGTTGACTATCAATTATTATATAATTAAATTAACTATTCACTATGTATCATATGGTTTGTATTATATATATTAGTATTATAAAAAATTTAGTATTATATATATTAATATAGGTTATAATTTATATTTTACACAGTAATATAGGGTTATTATATTGTATTTAATAATCATACCATGATTAATTTTTAAGGGTTATATACTTTTTGTTTATTATATACAAGTATAATTGGCTATAAAATAACTTTATATATATATATATATATAGTAATTAAAACATTATAATGTACTATAGTATATTAACACTACTTATTACATATAGTATAAGAGTACATATGATAATTAAATTACTTATAATATAGCAAATATTGTTATTTAGTAATTGTATACTATATTAATTTAAATTTATATAAAATGAATGGAATGTATATATGTTAGAGTAGTGATTTAAAGGCAATCACTTTTAGCACTTTTGTACAAACTTTATTTTGATTAATAAAGTGAAAGGCATTTTTCATTAATTTGATATTTTTTATATATGAATTGATTTTGATCTTAAATCGAATTATTGAAGTCCATGATACAAAACATAGCATGAAGGAAATCATAATGAGATCATAATAATGAGATTCCTATCATGTGCAATTATTTTATTATCTAAATAATCCATAGTCATAGGATTAATAAGACGAAACATATTAATCCAGACAAACTAGCACATGTTATACTTCTTGATTTGATCAAGTAGTGGATCTCATAAACTGTAAACATGAGATGTTTAGAGTTAAAATGTGGATGCTTACTAAGGATAGTAAGTACATTGGATGACCCGCTATGAGATTATCATATGGATGATCTATCGAATGTCAATGATTAATCTCATCATAGCAATGGTGCAAATATCCTTAGATTTGAGGTACTCAAGGATATCTTCGATACCAATCCCATGTTTTGACATCATTCCTTGTTACCTCAAGACGAGGTCACTCTTAGGGTAGTGATTAGGTACAACTATTGATATTTGAAGGTAATTGGTAGTCAATAAAGGATTCAACACTCTTGATAGAAGGAGATGATACCCCCGACCTCTTATTGGGGTTCCGGAGTTTCTGGCCAGAGTAGTTGTGTGTCATGAAGAGAGTCTTCAATGACATATAGAGTAATGAGATCCTTGGACAAGAACTAACATCACTTAGACTAGATGTGACATAGTTAGTCTAGTGGAAGTTGACACATAGCCCATCCTCTGAACCAAGTGGGGTATAATATGGTGAAAGGATGAATTATGCAGTAATTGTCTATAGAAAGGTTCATAAGTTAGATAATTAACTATTGAAGAGTTCATGTGTTAATCCACTTATATTCTGACAAATTGGCATCATGAAACCCTTCATGATTTGATTGAATTAAGAGTTAATTCAAGTGCCTAAAATAACTGGAAACCTAAGGTTCACACATATAGAAAATTGGATGAAAAATATAGTGTGTATGATTAAATTTAAGTAGGCCACGGTCGTGGCCGAAGGTGAGCCCATTTCTCTAAATGGCCACAATTGTGATAGAGGACATGAATGAGTATATATGAGTGAGTTCTTCACTTATGTACACGAGGTCTTACCACTTCTTACACACATTAGTGAGTTGTTAAGGGCTCTAGAAGAGTTCTAAAGATAGTGAGAAGAGTTCTTGAGTTATCTTCATGCAATTTATGTAATCGTTGTATAAATCAACATGCATGCAAGATAACCTTGAACTATCTTTCCTTTGAACATCTACTTGAATTTATCAAGTTTGGTGTTCTAACACCCTTACACATTGTTTCATCTTCCTTCTTTGTGTGTTCTTAAGTGATCAAGGAAGGGTTTGGTGTTAGCAACAATCCAAACAAGGAGAAGAAACAAGAAAGAAGGAGAAACAAAAGGTAATTGTTTTGTTTTGTTATTTCATGTTCTTCACATATCCTTGCATGCATGTGAGATTATATGGTTTTTGGGTTATCATGGTGTTGGAATCTTGATTCTGACACTTCCGCTGCATACGCATACATGTGATGCATGTATGCATCCATAGCTAACCCTATAATATTACCTTAAACATAATATGGATAGGTATAACAGATAATTACAAGTGAGTAATTATATATATATATATATATATATTCACTTGTAAGTATAACTAATTAATAATTTTATGTACATAGTTAATAACACTATATTAACATATATTATAATTATATATAATCCTATTTTAGTAGTTATATATATCTCTATTAGATAATTATAGTGTAACAAACAAAGGTTTATATATAATTAACTCCTATTACATTATAATAGGAATTATTATAATAGTAACTATTATTAATCTTATATATATTTATAATAAATCCAGAGTTATGCAAAACACATGATACATAGTGAATAGTTTATTTATTTATATAATAATTGATAGCCAACTAATATAAGTTTAATAACTTTGTATTAGTATAATGGTTAATAATTGTATTAGTTATATAATTACAGTATAAAATAACACTTAGTTTGTTGGCATGTTATATATAATTCCTTTTCATTGTAAATACACATCATAAATGGTATACACTTTTTAAATTATATGTAAATTTTAATATTATAATATTCATTTGATCATTTTATATATATATATATATATATAAACATTATATAGGATTAGGTTATAAATCTATTACTATTATAGTTTTAGGGTTTTAGTTATGTAATTACATATAAATTCTATAATTTATGTAATATAGAGTTATAATAATAAAATGTTGTTATACATTATATAATACTTTAAACGTATATTAATATAATATATTATAATAAACTAATATATTATGGTTAAATAATATATAATATTTAAATATATATATTAAACTAAGAATATTTAAATATGTATATTAAACTAAGTATATTAATGTCATTATATTAATGAGTAATAGTATAATTAATATACTATCTAAATATAGTATAACAATATTATACTATATCGTATATACCACTATACGATATATATGCTAAAGTATTACTTATAATCAATTATATATATCACACATTTCACAAGAAATCAAATGGTACACTAATAAACTTTATCCACTAAATATATATATGAATAAGTACAATTAAATGTATATATAGTTAAACCATACTAGATTTTATAATTATTAACTATGTATATATTTACTATAATATTAAGATAAATATTATTATGTATTATATATAATTTAATAGTTTTATAATAAGTGTATCCCTACTTACATATATATATATATATATATATATATATATTTAATTACATATTTCACAAGTAAATAATATATCAATTGTTATTATACAATTAATTAAGTAATAATACTTGTGTATAAAAGTTAATATAATTATAACATAGGTTATAATAAATATTAAAACTTATGGTATACAACTAATATATATATATAACTATAATACTATTATAGTTTAATAACTATATAAATTTATATATTAAAATATTGTATTACAATACCTAATTATTATATATAATATAAAAATAGTTAATTATACATCTAAACAATATAATAGTATAATAACAAACAAGTTATTATACTAATATGTTAGTATATTACATATAATAAATAAATTACTATAAATATAATATAGTTATAATATATTAAACATCATTAATGATTGTATTAATGATCAAACATCAATATATATTGTTTAATAAATTATTAAACAGTAAACCTTAAACAATACTTAATATAAACATAATATTATATATTTTTACAAATTGGCTAATACTTAATAATTATATATAAAACCCTATATGTACATATTAATATTTACTACTTAATAACAAATTTATACAATAACCTATATCATATATAAATTAATTGTTATTAGGTTTAATTATAAAATTATATGTATGATATAGGTTAGTGTAATACTAATAATGCATAAGTACAGGATTTTTAATAATATGTACTAAACCCTAAACCCCCTTAAAACCCTAAAACTTTTTTTTTTAAAGAGAATAACAAATATATAAATAAGAGGGAAAAAGGTTCAATATGTACAAACAAAAGATAAGGACCACAAGTGGCCCTCAACAAAACAATGCAATCATAAGAAAAGGCCACAGGAGGCCCTCATCAAAACAATACAAACATCATATCTATGAGGGGAGTTTCCCGATTTGATTCTGGAGGATTGGTATCTAGAAACGAGACTTGAGACCTAGAAGTAGAGATCGGATAAGCTCTGAGACGTCATGCACAATGTCGACGGTTGATCTATGTTATCTGCTGAAAATCCAGTTATTCCTCTCATACCATGGAAGGTAAATTATGGCAAAAAGGACTAATTGTGATACTATGTGTCTGAAATCCTTCCTCCGGTAAAGATGGTTGGAAGCCCACTGTAGGAGGGGGAACTAAGAAATCGAAGGCCAAACAGTGGAGGTCTTCGTCGAGATAGAGCCCCAAACTTGTGAAGAAAATTTGCATTGGAAGAAGAGGTGGTTGTGCATCTCTGGAGAAGAATCGCATAAAACACAGGCTGAAAAAGACAGAACACCAAATATCTAGAGTTTGTTCATAGTCCGAAGGTGTCCCTATGAGGCTAACCAGAGGATAAAAGAGTGTCATAGAATATGCTATGGACACCACAATTGGTGGTGGATCAGATCCACTAGGCATCGAGTTTAGAGAAGGTGCCATATAGAGTTAACAGTGAAAACTTCGGATGAATGACCCTTCCAAACCCAACTATCGGACTGCTGGATACGAGGTCTAAATCTGATAGAGTCCCATACCTACTGCAGCTCACTGCTCCCTTCAAGAAAGGTAACAAAAATTATTATATATATGTATATTACTACAATAACATAAATTTGAAATTAAAAGTATATATAATATACTTTTAGACAAAGTATATAATAACATAAATTTGAAATTAAAAGTATATATAATATACTTTTAGACAAAGTAATTAATTTGTTACCTTTCCATTATATAAATATTGTTATGTTTATACTTTTAATATTAATATGATTTATATACAACTTTATATTTAGAGTTTTATTAACTTATACAATTTTATAATTATATTTAACTTATAGAAGTAACAATATATATTATACCAATTATATAATTATTAATTATTATCATTATATTATTATATTTAAAATGATATTAATTACTATTTAGCCATGTATAAAATATATATATTATAAGGAATGACATTGTAAAGTATTATGGTATAATATCATTTAATTATGTTAAATTACATAATTAGTAAACTTATTTAATAATGATTAATTTATAATATTAAAATTTTAATTCTTATGGTTAAACTGAGTGTATAAATTATTATATATTGTTATACTAATAAAATTATCATTTATAATTTTATAATATTGTTAAATTATATACATAGTAGATATATATATATACTAATTGTGTGTGTGTGTGTGTGTGTGTCTAATAAATTGTTTATATCTCTTTGATTATAAACATAGTACATACTAATTAAAAATTATTTTATAATATTACAATATACACTATAATATTATAATTTTACATATTGACATAATATTACACTACTAAATATTATCAATAACTATGTAGTTAATAATATATAATTAATTATATGGAATATAATTAGATGTATATCATTTGTAATATTATATATATCCACTACTTAAACATACATATAATGTGGAGTTAATATGTGATATCCTTATTGTATCGTGTCATTTGTATAACTCTGGATTTATAATTATATTTATAAATATATACCTTACCCTAATTACAAGGAAAAGGAATTTATAGTTAGTAATAGCATAATATTGTTAATGTATTTATACTGATAATATTATTTTTACATAAAAATATCATATAACAATGTTATATAAATTATATAAATATAGTATACTTAAATAAATTCCTTTTCATTGTATATGTAAATAATATACAAGTTATTGTATTTAATAATTATACTAGTTATATTATTATAATAACTATTTATTGTAATTGATATATATAACTATATAAAGGGATTAGAGTTTATATATTGTTATAATAGGTTATAATTTATATTTTACGTATTATATTATATCTAGTTATTAAGTAAATTTATATAATTTACTATTTATAGTTACTTATAAGGCTAAGCCCAATATAAGTTAATAATATCTATTAATATCAATATTATCATAATATTATATTAATATTGATATTAATATCAATGGTTACTACTATGTATATTATTACATAAACTTTATCCACAATAGCAACCTATAAATATATAATACACTTATGATACATAAATTTAGTATATAATAACTTATTTAACATATTTAATGATATATGTATAAAGTATATAAGATATCATATCCTATAGGTTGCACATATATTTTGTTATACGATATATTGGATATGATTAAATAACAATTGTTATGTTTGATAATTACTAATAATTTTTCTATATTAAATTAAATATATAATATAGTATAGTAATATAACGATAAATGATAACAGTTTAGAACATTACCTAAGTAATCACTTAATTAAGTATAGTATAATATTTTATGATAATTACTAACTGATACTATATCAAAGTTTGCATAATAGTATATATTATTTACCTATAATAATAATCATACAATTACAGTCTAGCATATATATATATAATATTGGATTTAGCCAACTAATATAATAGTTATGTAACCATATTAGAATGATAAATTATATTTACTTATTATTATAATAGTTCTATGCTTACGTATATAATATGTTAAACAATACATTATTTAACATATTAATGTATGTAAATTATAATCGATTATTATAATTTTATATATGTAAGTAAGCACAAATACATTTATTAGTATTAATCATATACATTAATATCAATTTAATATATATACATAAACTATATCTAGATGTAACATGTGTTATACCATGTTATAAACATATATTAAGTAATGCCCATAGCTATGTAATTTTATAATTATATGTTAATATAACTTGGAATATATTATACTATAATATTATAAGGGTAATTAAGGTTTAGGGTTTACCCTAAACTATATAATAATTATATATTAAGCATTATCCAATTATACTTAATAATCCTAAAATAAACATTTAACTAAATAATCTAATGTTATGGTGGTTAATAATATAATTTATTTATAATATAAGTTAACATATTGGTTAATTATATGATAAAATTTTACAAGTAGTAATAACACATAAAATATTACTTATAGATGGTATATACCTAAATAAGTTGTTTACTAGTTATATCTATATTTCTAAGTATTACAATTACATTAAAATGATAATTACTACATTGATTGTATAGCATTTGAATTATAAATAAGTTATAATTAGGGTAATTTATTATAGGTTTATAAATTCATTTTAATAATATAGTAATGATATAAATAAGTACCACTATATACACTTAATATAATATAATACATAATTATAATCACTACTTAATTATATGTAATTACTTATTATCTCTTATATATTATATAGTCAAACAAAAATTATATATGTTATATTATATTACAATTACTAATATATATTAATTGTAATGTATAACTTATAATAACCTAGTTAATACATTATAATTATTATAACTATAGCATATGTATATACTACATATGAATGTATATTAGTAGTAATAGTGATAAATTAATTGTTATTAGGTTTAATTATAAAATTTTATAAATTATTATCCTATTAATTATATGTTATAAATGAAGTATGTATAAATAAGTACTTATAACATATCCTATTAATTATGTATATTATTAGTCATATTACATAAATTTATCATAATATATTTTATTATATATATAGTTTATATATATGTATACAATATATTACATGTAATTACAAATGATAAATACTTCTATGACAAATTTGTTATATACTATAATATTATAATTAATAATTATCATATAATTTATCAATTATGATGTATAATTAATAAATATTATTAGTTTATATAATATTATAAACTAATATTAATATATATATAATGTAATTATTACACCCTATTATTATATATACGTTATTATATACTTATATAACTTAAGTATCAAAC